>CM067059.1:6992051-7299551 GCA_033980235.1 Diadema setosum | reverse complement strand
CAGTATTGTTATAACGAGGTTCCACTGATTTTATTTGGTCAACCTGAACATGGAGGTGACTTTCTCTGTTAAACAAACTACAGTTGTACCTGTATTTGACATTTTCAGTGTACATCAAGAACATCTTTGAAAATTAGCTTTTATGCAAAACACGAAATATGGCACAGATGTAGCTGTCACTTGGCATGGGTAACTATTCTAACGAAGAGATTCAGATAACTGTTCAATCTTTTCCACCTTGCCCCTGATGAAATCAAACAATCTCAACTATGAGATATGTGTATGTCAGTATGAATCTCTGTAGTCAATTTTGCAACTGTCTGCAAAACCACAACAGGACAGAATAACGCTACTAAATACATCCTCTGAATGACAATCAACAAAGAAATTTCACACCTCATTGTCAAGAAACGAGCCTCAGTGTCAATGGGAATGTTAATTGCCCTCATTTCATTGACCAATTCTTAGCATGTTACACTTGTCTACTGGTAGATATTGATTACATACATATTCTGCCACATGCATAAACTCAACCTTTGATGTTTTGAGTATTACTCACAAACCAACCCTACAATCTTCGTTGTGGTGCTTAGCCAACCATAGCTGGCCTGTTCAAGTGGAGTGTTTGACTTCTCATTAAAAAAAACCAAAAACAATAAAATCAGAAAATACCTAACACAAAGTATACCCTTTAGAATTTGTTCTTGACTGCTGACCTTTGACCTTCGACACAATGGATCCATGACTAATATCAATAAACTGTTACAGTGTATACACACTTGATGAAAGTTTCCTAAGTAGAATTTGTAATGCCAAGGATGGGAAATTTACACTGAACCCAGCCTGTTTTAGATGTGACCCAATATCAAGCCCCTGTAACAAAACGTATTTTGCATTCATTAACCAAACTTGACTTCATTTCAAGCAATGGCTATTGAGTTATGGACATGATCCAGAATGTGTAATACCACAGTAACAAGCATTGTTTCTATAATGTGTAGAAAAGATTCTTAAGAAAACACACCACAAGATAAGTCTCTAGGAATGAAAAAAGTGATAAACTGAGAGAAATGGGAAAAAAAAAGAGGTACACGTACACACTATTTGAGGTTATAGCGTGAACTAAGATGGACTGTTTTATACAAGAACATAAGTCATAGATCAAAAGTTTGAACAAGGCTTCAAGGTCTTGTTCATGATACATGTTGTAAGGCAAAAATGCACATTGTGCCTCTCTTACAATGTTCATTACAATGTATCGTGTTTATAATGCTACATAACAAGTGAGCTACATGCTTAAGTTTCCCGTATATCAAACTGCAGAATAAATTTTGATTCCTGAGCCATTTTCAGTAAAAGTCCTGTCAATAAATTAAATTGGAGAACACTATAAAATTAACTAAGAAAGTCAGTGTATACTCTGTAGATTGAACTGCACCATGACTTCTCATTTCTATAAATATTTGACAGATGAATTTGAACCGATCACATATTTTGTCAATATAAACAATCAATCCCTGGCTAAGACTGACTGAAATATTTTGAATATATGCAGTATGAATGAATTTTTAGGGTACAAACACAGGTGCTTGTATTACCCAAGCATCTTTCTTTTTTCTTTTTCTTGTGCGACCATGATGACATTCCAAAAGCACACTCAAACAGCTTCCTCCATTTTCAAACTTTAGAGGACATCACAAAAATTACCCCTTATGGTCTACAATTTTTTGTGAATTGAAGGAGGCTAGCATTTCACAAGATACTGAGAAAGTACAACCTGCGTGTGAAACTTGTACTGGCATTCACACTGCAAGCACAGTTTCTCTCCTTATAGTAAATCTGCAGATATATGCCAACACATGGATGATGACAAAATTGTTCTGCCTCAAGCAAACTTTTAAAGAGCAGTCTTCCAATGCCTTATATACAACATTATTAACTTTGGCTTCAGAAAATCTTCTCAAAGCTTGGCTCTGTCCCCCCCCCCCCCCTCCCCCATTTTCATCATCCATGTTTTGGTACATTTGCAGATATACCAACCAATGGAAGAATGGAAGACCAAAATGTCTGCTTCAAACACACTCATGGACAGAAGTCTGCAAACATCTCACATGCAATAACGACAAATGTAGCTTGGGAATTTTTTTTTTTCCCAACCGAAGCTACGTAGCTTCCCAAGGGAGAATACGGTAAAACCAGAAACATGCAACTTTTGTAAATTGGAATCCCTAGCTTAATCTGTGGCATGAGACGTATGCAAATCACCACTGGTACTCAATGCATAATGTGAAGACAAACATCTTTTTTTTTTTACTTTTGCCAATCTTGGCTCCTCACGAAATTCGCAAAAGTTTCATGAATGCAAAAATTCATGGTTTTACGGTATGTCCTCTGATGACTTCATAGCTAAGTACACTTAACACAGCATGGACTTGATGGACTAGCCCGACATTTAAAGGTTCTTGGACCAGGAGCTGACTTCTTTGTGGTGACCTCTTTGCTCATGATCTCGTAGTCCTCGTCACTCATGGGGTCGTATATACTTGGAGAGGTCTCGTCAATCTCATACCTATCATGAAAACGGGGTGAAAGGACAGGTTATTGATTGTTGCCTGTGATCCTCATTTCTGTTTGTTTGTCTGCTTGTCTGTTTTTGTTTTTGTTTTGTTTTGTTTTGTTTTGTTTTGTTTTGTTTTGATTTTTTGAGTGCAGGGACTGAGTGATCAAAGTGGTCCATCTTCATTATAGTCTTTGTTTCTTAAGTATTGATGACACGTACAGTAGAACCTGGATTATCTGGCCACGTGGGGACCTATGGGTGTCTGGATAATCAATATGGCCGGATAAGAGAGATAAGCTCAAATACAGCACTTTCTGGCATATCATGCTAGGGATATATACACACGTTAATACCGATTCAGTCAATAATATGATTATCTGCATGGCATTGTCATAAAGCATATACCAGAAAATGATACAGAAATAAAACGAAATACAAGTAAGATATCCCTTCATGCATTGTTTGTTTGATTGACATTGACTGACAATGATATCAGTATTGCAACTTGTCTAATACTGCCGCTGCATCGTACTGTAACCACTGCCGTGCACTCGGTGCTAGTGACAAGAGCAGCACCAGTCTTTGACATTGTCTCATGAACTGACTTAAAAGTTAGAGTCCCCTGTGATGATTGGAAATATGTGTTGCATATTTGCACAATAATGGTTGTGTTTGTTTTGAGTGAGATTTGGTAAAAAAATACATAAAAACATAAAAGTGTCAGCAAGTTGATGTACAGATAACAGAGAATCTGGATAATCGATGGTCAGATAATCGAGGTCCTGCTGTATTAGAAAAAGATCAATCAATCTAACTCTTCGTCTGTAACTAGGTCACTCAAAACAGTACTTATTATCTGAAATAGAATTTCAACTAGAATTGTCGCTAAAGCGACTGGTATGCCTCCGCCATAATGCATGATACTCCTAATAGGTCTATATTACATGTGGACAATGTGTGACTACATTTTCACAAAATTGGCAAAATATCAAAATGACAAGTTTGTCACAAATGTTTTGAATGTTCACCTTCCTTGACCTAGGTTTAACTGGATGAATGGGAGAGCATGTATTTGGGGATTTAAGGACTTTAAAGGACAAGTTCACCTTCATTATAAGGATTGAGTGAATGCAGCAATATTAGTAGAATACATCAGTGAAAGTTTGAGGAAAATTGGACAATCGATGCAGAAGTTATGAATTTTTTAAAATTTTTGTGTTAGAACCGCTGGATGAGGAGACTACTAAGGCTCGTGATGTCATATGAGTACAACAGTATAAACACAATGTAAAGAAAATCCAACATTTTTTCACATAATAAAAGAGCACTTGACTTGCCTCTTTCTAAAGGCAATGGGAATAAAATTACCCATAACTTATGTCAGTAACAAGTCAAGGGAATGTGTACTTTTTTGAAAAGATGAAATTTTGTGAAATTCTCTTTATATTTTCCTTATATTGTTGTACGCATGTGACATCATACACCGCAGTAGTCTTCTCATCCAGTGGTGACTGCACAGAAACTTCAAAAATTCATAACTTTTGAACCGATTGTTTGATTTTCCTCAAACTTTCAATGATGTGTTCTACTAATATTGCTACATTCCCTCAATCCTTATGTTCATGAAGGTGAACTTGTCCTTTAACTTGACTTTGACCAATTCATAAGTTTATGCATTGAGTAATTTTCAAGGTATGGAGAAAAAGTGCAACTTCTGTATTGAAAAGTACATTGTTACCATTTTCATCTGGCCTTTGACCCTAAAATTCACGGGATAATCAAGGCAAAACATGCATATGTAGTAAGTTTCAAGACGACTTGAGCCACTTCCGAGATATGGAGGAAAAAGTTTGTTCAGCACTTTTCCTTGATCTAGTCGACCTTTTGACCTTTAAGGCAAACAAAAAAGAAAAAAAAAGTTTCCAGAGAATCTCTATTAGGTTTAACATGCATACACCAAGTGTAAAAAAAAAAAATAATAATCCTGCTGGCATTGCATAAATATGAGGGAAATAGTAACATTTTAAAGTGTTGCCCTTGACTTTTGACCCCTGACCTTTGACCCATGAACCCTAAATTCTCTAGATAATCACTGCCAGTCAGTACAAGTATATAGTACTACGTTCCATGAAGATATCTTGAACAATTTCCACGGTACGGAGAAAAAAGTGAAATTTTAATATTTTCACTTGACCTTTTGACCTTTGACCTCATGACCCAAAACTTTCACCAGAGAATCTTAATTGGGTAATACATCTATACACTAAGTTTAAAGAAAATATCTTCTGGCATTGCATAGATATGGTGGAATTAGTAATATTTTACATATTTGACCTTGACCTTTTGACCTTTGACCATGAGCATGTGCATCCAAAAGTTGATAGGCACAACTTCACCCCCTAATACACATACATGCCAAGTTTCATTAGGATACCTCAAAAGGTTTTTTAGTTATGCTGTCCACAAAATTCATTACGGACGGACAGACAACCCCAAAACATAATGCCTCCGGCACCACTTCGTGGCGGAGGCATAACAAATGAAATTTATATTCAGTAAAACAGGGAGATGTTGCGGCTATCGCTTAATCCACAGTAAAGGACACATTTCCCTACGGGAAAGTTAACAGCCACCTACTTATTCAAGTGTACAGACATGTCTGCAGACATGTCTGTCAGCTTTGACAACCAGTTTGGCATGAATACAGAGCAAAATGCATACAGGTAACTATTGGCAGGTAAATTGTGATGTTTGCATATGGAAAACTTGGAAATTGTTTGTTTCAAGTGATAATTGGGGGCTGCACACTAACCAACATTTTCTATTGGTCCGACAAGTCCCTGTCGGACTACAGTTCGACCTTGATTATCCGGCCATGTCGGGACCGGCGCTCATCCGCATGAGTGAATTGGCCGGATATGGGAGACACAATGTTAATGTATAGCTGCCGTCCCAGTGCACTGCCAGCTAGGTAGGTAGTGTACCCCGCAATGGTGGTGTAATCTATGCTAGCCTGCCGTCTGCACAAAATTGTAGTCCCTTCTTCACAAAAATAAAGTATATATTTATAGATAATGGCTGCTCACTTTTACAATGATAGTGTGGTGTGAATTTATGTTAGTTCTGTCGGGAATATTGTAGGTAAATCATGTGAGTTTTGTAGAAATTTTAATTGAGTTTAAAGTCACTGTTTTTTCTCAATTTTTGGATGAAAAAAAAAAGTCCTTCACTGCGTGAACGCATCCGGATAATAGAGATTTCCGGATAAAAGGAGGCCGGATAATCGAGGTCGAACTGTAGTATGTACCCAGTTTTTCCATTTTCACTGGTCCAAACCTAAAACTTACTGTACACGTCTGAAAAAAAAATGGGGGGGGGGGGGGGACCAAGACTTTTAAAGCATATACCCCGGGTACCCTATTCCCTGGGATGGGGGCCCCATGCAATTTACATGTGGTTTATGACCTAAGGGGATTGAAGGAATGCATGAACATACTTTGTACACGCATCCATTTGCCAGGCAGGCAACATTTATTGATTGACTCTGTTTTCATGGAAATCTCCACAAGCTTGGCCTGGCTGGCATGGCATATGTGTCAAATTTCCCTCTCATTCAGCCTGATGCATTGAACAAAATGTAGGACTGTTTGGACGCCCATGGGACAGCAAAACCCGATATGATCACTTCCTTATCACTTGTGAAAGAATGTGATTGTCTTTCAATATTCCCTTCATCAAACTTGTCCTTTTTTCGATTTGCTCGGACAAAGATTTTTTTTTTAATTTTTTTATTTTTTATTTATTTATTTTTTTTACTGGTCATGTCAGATCAGTATTCTTGAGTACCGGTACTTGTCGACAGTGAATTTTACTGGTCTGGACTGGTGCCAATGTGCAGCCTTGGATAATTCCATGCATACCAATAGCTGTAAATGACACAGAATATGCATGACAAGCACAGAAATGATCTGAACAATGTAAGAGTGAAATTCCTAACAAGAGATCGAGGAAACAAGGGATGTTCATCCATGAACTTACTTCATAACTTTGGTGAAGAAATTTGCTGCAGTTGTGTTGTTCTTGAAGACTGTGATCATTACTTTCTTCATTTGTGTCCTGGAGGAAAACAGCATCATTGATTTAAAGGGACATTTCCAGATTATTTTCATAATTTCACATCATGTAGTACATAAATCGAGAACTCCATGTATAGATTTGTGGAATTTATTGTGGTTCTTGATCAGAGAAACAATACTTTGAAAAACCTTCAGCAAATTACACTGAACAAGGATGATAACATAGGAGGTTCACATATTTCAGAAATGTAGCAGTGTAATCCATTACAATACTGCTTGCTTGCAAGTTCACCTGTGTATAATCTATGCATGCCTTCATCTTTTGTTCTGCTTCCTTGAGCCCAAACTCATGCAACTTATGGTGACTCTGCCATGTCATCATCCTTGTTCAATGCAATTTGTTCTAAATTTTGAAAATATTCTTATTCTTCATCCCAGTTATTATAAATTCTGAAACTCTGTCATCAGTACAACTAATTACTAGTTGTTCAAATGCAAAAATCTGAAAATCATCCGGAGGTCTCCTTTAACATCAAGGCACACTCAAGTTATAACTTCAAATGACTTTGAAAGGCACAGAGATAAGATCACATACACATGAATTCATTTGTGAATGAACAACAAAAACCATGAACAAAACCGTCCTATTTCAATAAAGTTATTTAATGTGACACTCGACTATCAAAGAAGAGTTTAAGGTGAAAGTAACTGCTTAAGAGTATGGATATAGCTTACCCTGATATCATCAAAAGATTTTCGTTTCCAAACTATGGTAAAATAATCACATTGTGTACACCTTTAGTGTGTCTGAAGCAATTCTCAATCTTCTATTCTACATTTTGAGGTGTTTTTTTTCTTCCAGAATTCCATTTTAAATTTTGACATAAAATGGAAGTCTTCGTAACTGGCACATAGAAATATGGAAAAAAGGAATTAACATCTATGCTCGAATTTGTTATACTTACTTTTATATGCAGTTTTGTTCTCTTTGGCATAAATCTTTCCTGTGATATATTAAAAGATCATCTTAATGCAAAGATTGCTGTTAGTGATATTCTTTTTTTTTTTTTTTTTTCAATATTAAAACTGACCTGAATGCAAGGAGTTCAAGGATTTGCATAAGACGCTTGCCCAGTCCTTTCCTTCTTACGTCTTTTGTAAGCTGGATTTCGTAGCTGGAACCATGACAGACAAAAAGGAGAAAGGCAAAAAGATAAGAGAGCTGATAAAAGTGATGTAATATCAAGATTCACGTCTAAAAGGGTGAACCATCTGTGTTAATGTTCTCATTCAGGGACAGAAACACCCGTACAGTGCACTCCCCTTAAAACAAATTCTTTGGGACTGGCAGGTTTCTCTTGTTATCACTTATATTGAAATTTCTTTATAACCACACAAATACAATACAGTTGAACCTCTCGTATCTGGACAAGTCGGGACCGGGGCTCATCCGCATAAGGGATTTGGCCGGATACGGGAGACTCAATGCTTTATACATGTACATATACATACACATGTACTGATGTAGCCCATTGTAGTACCACATGTAGTAATGTGTATACTGCAACCTTTTCATTGTTACACTCAGTAACAGACCCCAAAATAGAGGTTCGTGTTTGCAAGAATGAAATCATTTTCTTTTATAAATTCTTGGGATGATTTACCTAAATAATAATTAAGAAATGTATCAAGTATATGTAATTCATGTGTGTTTGTGTAGGAGTTCTCAAGGAGTTGGGAATCCCCCTTTCCTCCCATAATTCTTAAAAAAAAGATTAACAAAAATCACGGCGATATTGCGTCCGGATAATAGAGAGATCCGGATAAAGGGAGGCCGGACAATAGAGGTTCAACTGTATGTGATGAAGACATGCAAGCTATGCATTTATTGTATGCTGTTTATTCAATGCTTATCATATACTCCAAAAATCAATTTTAAATGCTGTGCCATCTCATTCGTTTTGGGTGGTAGAAGGCTTCACGGTGCACCTGAGTGGCCCTGAAAAGGGCCTACCCAATCCCGACGTTTCGGCAAGCATGTTCTCGCCGTTCTCGAGGGAATTGGGGATTGGGTAGGCCCTTTTCAGGGCCACTCATATACTCCAGAAAGAATACGTGGTGCGAGAGTGAAATGTGGTTCATTATTTCTAAGGTTTGTCAATCCAAGAATAAAAAAATGTTAGATATTCTGAAAGATTTGCTAATTGGAAACGATCTGTGAAACAGGGAGGAAATGCACAGCAATCTCTATTCAAACACGCTGAAACTTGAAAAGTTATTTCATCCACACAGAGATGCTTTGTAAATGTTTGATTTTAATTGTTTTGATTTGATACGTGATCCCTGCATTCTATTATAATGGAGCACATTCAGTACTTGTGGAATTGTCTTACAAGTCCGAATTAAAAAATCATACCCACAAAAATAAATGGCCAAAAAAAATTGATTGCCTTCCCATGGCAATACAACACATAGATTCATTATACAGCTTTACTTCCATGGATGTAGAACAGGTAACATCCCCAGTAAAGATGGTATCACAATTTCTGATTATGATAAAGAGATATTCAGCCGCTTGATTCCGAAAATGCATTTGGAATTTTTAGTGTTATTTGAAAGCAGTCTGCTACTTTTACATGCATTTGGTAAGATCTACATATATCGCAATTTGCGACATGAAATTTCCTATCAGAAAAAAAAAAATGTGAGATAATGTTGCAATGAGAATTTCAAGGTTGGCTTTCACTGTTTTGGTATAACTCACTGTAAGTTATCATTTCTGTCACATACCATTTCGTCCATAGATATTACCAATCACAAAAGCAAATATGAGCAAATTCATGACAGTGGTAACAAAGAATTATTATCGGATTCTGGAAGTTTATCATCCCATACGTAATGCAAACCATGAATATGTATATGATGATTATCTATTAAGGCACTTGCTTATCAATTACATGACGTTTTTTGTCTTGACAAATTTCATACAATCTAACCGAAAGAAAAAAATTAGGATATGTTCGGTCTCTCACCAGTAGATAACCTCATCCTCATAGTCCATATCAAATCTGAAATGGCAGAATCCAACCAGCTTGCCGTCATCAACCGTCCTGGCGACCAGATAGCGGGCTTGCTCATCCATCAACTCCTCCTTCTTTTCTCGCTCCTTCCATCCCCATTCACTGGACTCGTAACTGTGGATGGGGCAGGCAGAGATCGGATATCAAGAGCAAAAACTCAAACTGTCACATTATGTCATATCAAACTCTGGTAACAAGCCGTCACTGGAGCAAGCGGATGGAAAAAAAAAAAGAACTTTCTCATCACCTTTGGTTTTTACTTAAGTTATTTTTCAATTGCAGGCACTTCCAGGTGCAAAGTTGTAAAGACCACACGTTTCTCAAAGGAAAGAATATGCAGAAAGTTTCGTCATCCATTTGCGTCCTCAAAGGTCACAACTTCAGAGCTTTTGAAAATAATAGTTATTACATGAAGAAAGGACCTGCTTGTGGCAATTTAAGATGCGCAAGAGTTTTTGGATAGTATGCTCACAGGTCACGATACAAAGAAATGTACAGCACCTTTTCTCATTCACGCTTGTTGTAGCACATCATGACTCAAGAGTACTGGTGTACAGAACAACTAACATGACACATTTATCCCTAATAATAAAAGATTACAAAATATTTAAAAATGCTAAGAGGTGGAATTAAATTATTACCTCCACCAAGGGGGGAAGTTATGTTTTCGTTACCGTTAGTTTGTTTGTTCGTTAGTTAGTTTGTCCATGTGCAAAATAACTCAAAAAGTAGTTAACGGATTGGGATAAAACTTGCAGGAAAGATTTAGAATGACAGAAGTCAGAAACGATTAACTTTTGGCAGTGATCTGAGAATTTTTGGGTAATTTATGAAGGATTTTGATATTTTGGCAGGTAGGATCAATGAACTTCGGGAGCTCAGTCTGCGCGTACTTGAGGTTTGCATGCGCGCTCAGGCTGCGCGTACTTGAGGTTTGCATGCGCGCTAAGGTGCGTGCTCTAGTTTCTGCTAGGCCGAGGCGCGGCGCACTGCGCCGCTGAGGGTTTATGATGTAACAAAGGCTTCTATATTGGGAAATCGGGCGACTCTCAGCACACAAAGTACGTATGGGTGGAAATAACTATATCTCTATGGAAGAACATAACAAGATCAGTGGGACTGTGGAAATGAGCTGCATACTTGGCAGAGGTCTGCGCTCTCAGAGTGCTTCTCTAGTTAGAGTTGTTCTTACTGTTTGACCAGGCTGACAGCTGTGTTTAGTGGAAGGAGACTTACTATGACTGCATATTGGCCTTGGTGAGGTTGAATATCCAGTCTGTAACATCCTTCTCCAGATCTGCCACCTTCTTGCTCTCTATGGATACCGACAGCCTGAGGAAACATCAAAAGTTAGTACCTAACTTTACAAGTTTTCAATACCCACACACACACACACAAACAGAGATCGTAGTGACTGAAAATTAATGATTTTTGTGATTGGGAAAAAGGAAATTTGTACTTATATAGCAATATATTGCACATTCTTTGGTCATGGTATCATTTCACTAAACTTGTAATAACCTCTCCACTGTTTTTCACTTGTATTCATTTTGTTGCACACATGAGAATTCTTCACCATTAGTATATGTTTATCAATAATTTCCTCTTACGGTATTTTGTAGCTCAGTGCAGAGATACCAAGTTAATATCAAAATGCACGACATCTGGCTGACTTTCATATCTTCAACAAGGACCCAACTATCACTGTTGATGCTACCATCAATGCTACCATCAAACATGAGTAAATAGCCACACACAAAAAAAGAAGAGAATTTAGCTTGATTAAAAACCTCACCCATTCTGTTCATATTTCTTGAATGGCGGTGCCAAGCTCTCCATCGGATCATCAAGTTGATTAGCCGCATCGACAAGAACCCTCGCTGCTGCAAACTTGGCTTGCTCCTAATATGTCCAAGAGAAATCACAATATGACTAGGCACGCCTTGCCCTGGGTACCGTCATGTAATATTTGCTTTGGTCAAGTCTAATGTATCTTTGGAAAAGTAGGCAAACATTTAACAGTTTGTTGATGATTGGAGCACTTATTTTTATTGATTGCAGTTTAATATACTGATGGGCAGTGTCTGAACAGGTGCAGGGGCAAAATCAGGAATTCTGTGAAGGGGGAAAAAAAAATTGGGGGGGGGGGGGGGCTGGGCACATTCCCCCCCCCCCCTCATTTTTTTCTCTATATTTCTGTTGTTTTAACCCATTGACAACAGGTTCCAGGTATATTCAGGCAGGTGTATATGGGAAATGTGTGTTGTAGCAAAATCAAACCGTCCTCAATGGGTTAATAAAAAATAAAGAGGCGACGCCCGCCCAGTGCGCGCCCCTCTGGATCCACCACTGGGGATGGGTAATGTCAAACGAAATCACAAATGATCGCATGCATTATAATTTCGTGAATTTTACAAGAGCCAAGATTTGCTAAAATGTACACAAAAGTTCTTGTCTGCACTATACGCATTGAATGGCATTGAGTGGCAATTCACAAAAATTTTATGCCATGAAAAAAGGCCATTGGTTCCAATTCATGAAAATTTCATGCCGCAAAAATATCTTGCTTTACAGCACATGAAATAGAGAAATAAGTTTTTTTTTTTTTTTTTTTTTTTTTTTTTTTTTTACAGATTGGTGCATTAAAACACTTATTCAATTTTGGTGACTTGCATTAATGTTCATGCATGGAACTAGCTCCATGGTACATGAATTCCTTCCATTAACCACTTGAAGAAAAGTCCAGTGTATACTAGTACAATGTACTCAAAGTCTCAGGCAGGTGTCAATGGGAAACGTCTATTGTAGCAATATCAGCTTGTCTTTATGAGGTTATAAAAAGAAGGATCCAGTTCTTCTTCTTACCTCTTTCCGCTTCTGCTTCCTCTCCTTGCCCTTTGCACTTTTACGCTGAATTTCAATAAGAAAAAAAGAAGAAAAACAGACCACTAAATCAAAAATGATGACTTTCTATTATTAAATGATACCAGTTGTGGGTTATATTCTGCAGGTCTCTATCTATCTATTACAAATCACCAGACAGCAAAGAAGTTATTTTTCATCATTTGAACATAGGCCTATAGTCTAACTCAATCTCAGAAAAGATTAAATTCTTTACGTCACTCCCGCTGGTTCCACTCTACACTACCCCATTCTTGTGTTAGCTTACGCAGGGCTATTTGGCAGAATTGCCAAATATGTGTGCGTGTGTGCATCCATGTACATCAGATCTACCTAACAAGATAAGGTTGTGTACAGTGGTATGGTAAAATCATATAAAATTTAGTGGATGACATATCTTTCCCCATCAAGAAATATGACCACTGAGAATTAAGCGAACTGAATGGCTGTCTAGTGTGTAGAGAACAAAATAAATTCCAAGTGATTGACCCATGACTTGTTCTTAATGCATCCATTCCAACACTACCATTACTGGCAAAAACTGGCATCATTATTATGGAATCAGTTTCTCTTTTTTTTCTAGGACACTTAATAAAGAAGAGAGATTGGCTGAAAGAAAGGTGACATACTAATGAGGTTATTAGGCCTACTGTAGACGCAAGAACTTTTTGCAATACATTAATTTGTGCGTATTTTGCAATAGTTCTGGCCAGCACAAATTAAACAAGAGACCCGCGGGTCTAGCGCTCACCTGAGTATCACAGGTTCACCTTTCACGCAGTCACTAATCTAAATTACACACAGCTCTACCAAAATTTGACCAGGCATTCTCAAGTAGAAGATGAAAATGTATAATTAGGGCCCAAATTCGGGCCCCCCTCCCCCAAATCATAGTATCAACTTTAGCTCTATTACTTCTGATTCTAGAGAAGAGCACTTTTTAAAAATTCCTTAATTTGGGGGGATTGGGGCTCCCCTTGGGCCTCCCTGGGTGTAGCATGGTGCCCATTTTAACAAATTGAGATCATAACCCCCTAGGGATGCTACCTGCCAAATTTGGTGAACATCCATTATGAGGTTTTCAAGAAGAAGATGATAACTATTTGGACCTCCCCACCCCTCCCCCTGTCTGCAAGGAGGGCATCCCTGGATCTGCTACATCCTCAAACTTGAAACTACAGTCATTAATGTACGTGTAACTCATAGTATATGACTTAGCTCTATCACTTCTGGTTCAAAAGAAGATTATTAAAGATTCCTTAATTTTGGGAGGTTTGGGTCCCTTGGGGCCCTCCAGGTGGGACACGGTGCCCATTTGAACAAATTAAGATGCTATGCCCTTAGGGATGCTACCTGCCAAGTTTGGTGAAAATCCATCATGAGGTTTTCAAGAAAAAGATGAAAATGTACAATTTAGGCCCTATCAGGACCCATCCACACACCCCTCGCCTGGGTCCCAAGGGGGGCACCCCCCCCCCAATTCCGCCATGAACAAACTTGAAACTACAGTCATTAATGTACTAACTCATAGTATCAATGTAGCTCTATCACTTCTGGTTCAAGAGAAGATTTTCAAAGATTCCTTAATTTTGGGGTGTTTGGGCCCCCCTGGGGGTCCCCTGGGTGGGGCATAGTGCCCATTTTCACAAATTGAGATCTTAACCCCCTAGGGATGCTACCTGCCAAGTTTGGTGAAAATCGGTCTTGGGTTTTCAAGAAGAAGATGAAAATGTAAAAAGTTTACGCTCCACGGACGACTGACGACGGACGAAGAACAATCGCAATAGCTCACTTGAGCCTTTGCTTCAGGTGAGCTAAAAAAAACCATCGAAAATATCTTTAAAATTTTCTCCTCACATTCTGAATGAATTGACAATTGCGTAACACAAATCAAGAACCGGCAAATATGTTTTTGAGTCACTCAGGGCAAAAAATGAATAACACAAAAATTTTGATGTTTACAGTACAAGAGAATGTAGGATTAGGCCTCATGATTTTCTGCATTGTGCCAGTGTCGACCTGTGCACAGTAGAATATGTTAAAAAGTAAAAATACATAAATGTTGTACTGTGGGTTTACACGAGAACATAACTAGCTACGAGTGACTCCAAATTAAAGGACAAGTTCACCTTCATTAACATATGGATTAAGAGAATGCAGCATATTAGTAGAACACATCTGTGAAAGTTTGAGGGAAATTGGACAATCGATGCAAAAGTTATGAATTTTTAAAACTTTTGTGTTGGAACCGCTGGATGAGGAGACAACTAAGGCTCGTGATGTCATATGAGTAGGGTTGGGGGTACCAGGTATCGTCACCCTAAGGATCTGTAGCTTGTTTATTCTAAAAATATAATACAAATCCGCCTAATTCTTACCTCAAATATGCCATAAATACTGCAGTTTTGAATGTCGTTACCGTCTCGTTGATTATGAATCTCCGTTTTAAAATAGCGCAATTTTAGTGTGTGCGTTCCATTTTCTTCGCGCAGGTAAAAAGGGAACCTTGCGATCGGCACCCCCTCTCCTCCATAGGTATACACGTGAATTTCACAGCATAGGTATTACACGTGAATTTCACAGGCCATAGGTAATACACGTGAATTTCACAGCCATGCGTCGTTGCTGATCGGATGTGTAATTATTTAGCTTGGTTTGTTTGAGTTTGATTTTCGTTTCTTTGTTTTTATTGTTTTTACAGCTAATGACACTTAATCCCGTGCGTACTTTTTCGTTCTATACGCAAACAGCCATGATACGCAGGGTGTCGATGGGAAGGTGCCCTGTCGATAGGTGGTGCCCCAACCATACAACAGTCAGTATGAAGAAAATCCAACATATTTTCACTTTTTTCGCATAATAAAAGAGCACTTGACTTGCCTCTTTCTAAAGCCTGTAAAAAAGGCAATAGGAATAATATTACCCATAACATACTTGTCACGAACGACTGATTAGGAAAGTAGAAACGTACGGGATCACTGGAAATCTTTTGAAGTGGATTAAGTCTTTTTTAAGTGAAAGATCACAACGAGTGGTGGTCAATGGTGTTTCATCTTCACAAACTGCAGTATCTAGTGGAGTCCCACAAGGTAGTGTTTTGGGGCCGATTTTGTTTCTGTTGTATGTAAACGACCTTCCTGATGTGTTGTTAAGTGGCAGATGTGAAGTTAAGCTCTTTGCTGATGATACCAAGTTGTATTCACAGATATATGATAATGATGATGTACTCAATCTGCAAGCCGAACTAACTAGAGTGATGGAATGGTAAAAAAAGTGGCAGCTTCCTTTTAACCAGGAAATGTGTAAAGTTATCCATTATGGAAGGAATAACCCATGTGTCAATTATAAAATGAATGAAACAAACCCGCCCATTCCAGTAGCTACGTATGTAAAAGATCTTGGAGTAAATTATGACAAGAAGTTAGATTTTACTCATCATGTGGATACAGTTTGTACTGCAGCGAATCGTAGGATTGGAATTATCAATCGCACATTTTCTACTTTTAATGAGAAAGGATTTATTCAACTGTACAAGTCTATTGTTAGACCGACATTAGAATATTGTTCATCAGTGTGGCATCCTCACTGGAAGAAGAATATTGTAAAAGTAGAGAATGTACAGCGTCGAGCTACTAGAATGATACTTCCACTCAGACCTTTGAGTTATGAAGCAAGACTTAAACACTTGAAATTGCCTTCATTGGCATATAGACGACATAGAGCCGATATGATACAGATTTTTAAGATTGTGAAGGAGATTGATGATTTGAAGTCCTCAGATTTTTTTGAGTTCTCAGTTGGAGGAAGGACGCGTGGTCATAAATTTAAGATACTGAAGAAACATGTAAAGTCCAAAGTGAGACAGTGCTCTTTCTCTCAAAGAGTTATTAGTGAGTGGAATAAGTTACCATCATTTGTACTTGACAGCCCATCCGTGAATAGTTTCAAGTCTAACTTAGAGAGGTTCTAGAGTCAAGACAAGAACAAATACAACCCCGAAGGGATATTTCTTTGTCCATGTCATACTGCACAGCGCCTAACAAAAAGTTATTAATGTCATGTAATGACGACACCGAGGGGCAAATAAGTTAAGTCTAACTTTACGCCCACATCCAAGGTATGTTATCCAAGGTATGTTTGTATGTCAGTAACGAGTCAAGGGAATGTGTACTTTTTTCAAAAGATGAAATTTTGTGAAATTCTCTTTATATTTTCCTTATATTGTTGTACGCATGTGACATCATACACTGCAGTAGTCTTCTCATCCAGCGGTGACTGCACAAAAACTGTAAAAATTCATAACTTTTGAATGGATTGTCTGATTTTCCTCAACATCTACTAATATTTGCTACACTCTCTCAATCCATTTAATGATAATGAAGGTGAACTTATCCTTTAAGGAAGGATTGTAGAAGAGGTGTGTCAGTCTCCACAGTTTATTGCAGGCTCACTGTCGAGCTGCCTCCACTTGTTGTAGGCTCCAGTCATGCACCAATAATACAAATAAACTTAGCCCCCCCCCCCCCTACTTTACTTTTATGATGAGCAATAAATTTACTGTGAATAGGGACTACTAACATTTAGACACAACATGATTTGAATTATTTTGATTATGCAATGTAACAGTTCTCGTAAATTGGCTAATGCTTGCTTTCACTTACCGAAGTGTTGACTAGAACGTGCTACAGAACTGCTAGCTGTGCGAGATATGATTAGAGTAACTGCGTCAGTAAGCGTCCGTGCAGCCGTTCGCGGCAGGTACAACATACACGGTAATATACAGCTAAACACAGCATTGCACTGTCACATGCACACTACACATACACTAACACACTAGCAATCAACAAAAACCAACCGATAAAATGGGCACGATCTCTGACGAAAGTGAAATTTTCTCACCTAAATGACAACATATCGCATCCAAAATGAAATTTTCGGTACTTCTTAACATAACAGTTAAGAAACAATGGTCCAAGAAACTGGATTTTTTGTCGTTTTCTCGATGTTCAGGGATTTTGAAAACATATCCTCACGTAAAACAGAACTTTCGCGAGCCGATGTGGGCCGCCATTTTTTTCGGAAAATGGATGTTACCATCGAAAAAAAGTGAGAAAAACACGAGAAAGACATCAACAACACCGCCAGAATTGCGATCTTGTTTGCGGCCAATGCATGTGCGCACGCTATTTTCACGTGCTTTCGCAATGGGAAATGGCGCTTACGCAATGTTCGGGAGACATGTGAAGGCGTTCAGCCAAAGATCGCGGAGCACGCGCGTATTGCATAGGGATTGTACATCGTGCCGCAAGCAGAAATACTACGTCGCATATCGCCCTTATCGGCGAAAATTGTGCCGGGTTTTGCCCTGGTAAATCATGAAAACTGCGTTGGTCAATGGTAAATTTCTTTCATGAAAACAATTGCGTTAATGAATAATCTTGTCTATGATATATGAAATGGTTGAAAATAATTTGCCTGATTTGTTTACAAGTTGGAAAAACCCTTAACAATGCTTAAACTGCCGCAAACGGGATATTTTACTCTAGATTAGATTTGCATTACATTCATCGTGATAAAGAGGATTTCTACCCTTAACCTAGTCCTCTAGGCTCTACTACACTAACGACAACGTTGGTGCTGCTACTGCTAGCTGGTCTCTCGAGTCTCGGATTGCCTGTCTCTCATTGAGTCTCAAATTCCCGCATATGACCGCTAAAATTATTAGTGAACCTGGCAGCGGCTGGTCTTAAGAGGAATCGTCTGGCTATGGCTTTAGCAGTAACGTTAGGTTAAAATAAAAATAATTCATACTTACTCCCATGTTTGGTTCTTTACAGATTCGCTTCAGCACTACTGGAGCCCTGGTTCGTTCGTATCGAGTGAAAGGTGACTTTTCTGACTTTATACTTTGACGTGCCTAGTTTTACACAGTCAACTCAGCGAACTCGGACTCTCATGTATGCATAGCTATTAGCTGCGTGTGGTGCGTGGTGGCGGCGTGGCGTGGATGTCCCCAAGAGCTGAATATTTCCCGCAACTTGAGCTTGACTTGAAAGAGCGCGAGAACATTATATTTATCTGGTCGCTAGATGGCAGCGTTGTATCTTGGTAGAATTTTGGGATCTTCACGCCGTCGGGATCTAGTGGACGGTGTCTTTAATACATACATTGTTTTGATTCCTGCTTTAAGAATAAAAGTGAAATATGGTAAGTGGCAATCCCAGAGTTTACGTTTACGTTACAACTAAATGTCCAATCCGACTTTATATCATAAAGGGACCTCAGAGTCCAGGTATATGCGACTTGTTTCCACCGTGTGCTAGTTGATGTGCTAACAGCTTCAGTCCCATATATAGAGATTGCGGTTCGTTGATGATACTACTAGCATGAATGCATTTGCCCTAGACTCTAGGGCCCGAATTCACGAAGGTGGTACAAATGAAACTATGGTTTAAACCATGGACAAAAACCATGGAGCGCCAACTGTAGCATGGAATATTTTGTTACGAAATCAGTCATTTCGTTGATGAAATGAGTATTTTGTAACGAAATATTCCTTGCGACATTTGGCGCTCCATGGTTTTTGTCCATGGTTTAAACCATGGACGGTTTCATTTGTACCAACTTCGTGAATTGGATGTCTAGAGGGTCTAGATCTAAATCTCTTTAAACCTTTGCAGTTTGGGGATCCCCGCATTTGGCCATCCATGGCGTGAATATAAACAAACCAAACGAATGCGAGCTGGAACAGAATGTACTAATAAAGCTATGATTCTATGTTCTAGATGCGATGTCTTATATTCTAGGGTTTGTAAGCAAAGATTGATGTCCAAGTACGGGCCTTGACTTATGTAGATTCTGTATGATTGGACCTAACTGCGACCAGCCCCAACGTGCAGCGTTGGGGCTGCGCCGTTTTCGCATTCAGATCTTAATGTTGTACAAAACGGGTGCCGTTGCGGCGCTATATTTCCTTAATTTTTCAACAAAAACTACTAGGAATACTTACATGGGTCGATTAAACCTAAATGATTCAAATCGGCGGCTTTTTGATGCATTTCGTTGCTTATGATGCAGAAAATGTTGTCTTATAAGGCGAATTGTCTTCAGCTCGCCGATGCTCACTAACGTTGCATGCTAGCCTTTGGCAAGGCCCTCTCGCTGTAACGGACGAGCGAACGGACGAGCGAAGCGAGTCGCGCTACCTTACTCGGCTGGGCTCTCTACACCACGCAGCGAGAGGGCCTTGACAAAAGGCTACATATTACTCGCTACATGCGCAGATGCTTACTAATGGATATACACGTTCAAAATGGTAGCACGGCTCTCCCACTAGGGCAGGCCGCTTACTCCTAAAAAATGTGGAAAATTTTGCAGTTTCCAGATAAATTCGTGAAAAGAACCAAGGCAATGGGGTAATGTGTATTTCATTTTTTATTGTCACTGTGTTTATGATAGAAATTTACCCATGATTTACTCGTGAAGTCGCCGTATGTGGCAATAGGGAGTTGTTCGTGGTTCTCACTTTAGCGAAACTGCGAGGTAGCCGCCAGGACCCCGCCGCATAGCGGCGCGGTCTCCGGGGCTAGATTGGACCTAAAGACTGTACATAGTAGTACAGTATTCATCGCATAATCGGGCATCTGATAATCGGGAACCTCGCTTAAATGACATACGCTTCCCAGAAACATTTCCAATGCACGTTATTTTCACTGGATAATCGGGCGGGGACCTCTGATAAACGGGACAATTTTTCTTCAAGCGATCTTTGATTTTGTTGATATTTTACACAAAAAATCTACCAAAATACCACAATATTTCAAAGATTCCCTATCAGTTGTCGTTTACATCAAACTTACAAAGCAAGCTTCGGACTGGTGTGTTTTGACCTCCGTCCATCCAGTACACGTATATTTCAGCTCGCTGCCCGCCATCGCTTTTCTGTACATGTGTATATATGGCGAGCTAGATCGCTACAACACATGTACAGTGCAGTGATCGCGGCAAGTAAACAATCAAGCCGTGATGATTGAATGATTGAAGGACTTTTCATTGACGTTCCCACATCAGTTCTGGGTAATCATGTCCCATGGTTGTGGATATGTATTTATACAGAACGCCCTACGTGTCCAAGAATGTTAATCCACATATTTTGTGTTCGAAGAGAGGTGACAGAAGAAGAACCCGGTTGCGATTACTCTACATCATTGCGAGAATGCAGGAACAGCTAGAGGGTCGCGCCGAGGGGTAGCGTGGTTGTGTATTTATGTACATGTACAGTACGTCAGTATGCATGTGTGTGTGTGTGTGTGTGTGTGTGTGTGTGTATGTGCACTACATAATGTACATGTCGTATGCCGTTAGTGTATGGTGAGTGCTCATCGCGAAATCGGGCACCCCGCTTAAAGGGGCCGTGTTTGCTACTCCCAACCTGTCCCGATTATGCGATGAATACTGTATAATATCTACTATTAGTAAGGTACTACTCATCGACCGCCTAATCTAATGTTTATTTGCTTGATAAGAATATTTAACACTGAAATTCATGTAAGAACTTGACCTACATCAGTAGTACATGATTGAGAAAATCCAGCACTATCATACGCTGTTCCCTTTTCAATTTGAAGTTTCAGTGCAAAAATATCGCCATCAAACTTGTGTGGCCTCTTTTCAGCTCCCCGCGGTGCCTCTCCTCATTTACTGAGATCGACCGCTGTTTTTGCATTGACAATGCACACAAACCGAGTTGTATTGAACACCGTGTTGTACGAAGCTTTTTAGAAACTTCCATAGACATAACATTACGATTCGGTAAAAATATCCATTCGAAATTTTGTCCTTGATTCAAACCATTAATGAACAGTGAATTTTCGCGTTTTCCCACACATCCTCATCAACAGTCAAAGCCAATCCATTTTTATGTGCTCTGCGCGCAGTGAAGTGCGTACTAAGTGTTCTGTGCGCCAATACTACGCGGTCGTTTCAATAAGGGCGGTCGATATGTACAAACATTGTAGTAGGGTTATGTTACGTTACCATACTTATGTTTTAAAAATGAAAATAGATCTATCATTCTCTGTTAGTGTCAGAATTTCTCATCAGTGATCAGTTTATTAGTTGATGTAGTACAAAACTGACCAGTTGAAGTTGTCTATTGAAGTTATTTTTGTTTTTGTTTTCTATTTTAAGTTGCTCAGTTTAAATCTGAAAAGAAAAAAAAAAACAGTTAAGCATATATTGAAGCAAATCCTTTTCTTCCTCTTTCCATATTTCATGCAGGAGGAAATCAAACAAGGTGAGTTTAAGTTTACAGCCAGCCATCTACAGTACGGTACAGCATGCTTCTTCAATGTCATTGATTAATACACACACATACAAAAACACACACACACACAGTGTCAGTGATTTCAATTGCTCCTGTGGATGTTAAGTCCAGGTACTAAGTATATTTTGAAGTTGATATACACAATTTTTCATTTGTCTTTGCTTGGCCAATGGCCTATTGGCATTTTCCTGGTTACTAACTTACTATTATAATTTCCCCTTGCATGTTGATATTGAATTTCTTGCATGATAATATCTCTACATTTGTGTATTTCATAAACAATAGAGGATGATGATTATTGTATTTCTTTGTCTGGTACTGTCTGTGTGTAGAAATTTCACACCCTACGATCTATATTATGAATGCACTAAGATGACCTGAGATTTCACTACCGGTATCTCAGTAAAGGATGATGCACAGAATGATTACGACTATTAAAGGGGATGGCTAGTAACCGATCAGTGGGAATCAGTGGGAATGCTGAGGGATGATTGTTCCAATCCTTGTGAGATTCATTTAAGAGTACATTATATATCTACTGTTGTGTGAAAATTATTTGCTTCAGAACGGTTTCATATTCAAGTAATGTGCAGATTAATGCCCCATCACTGACCAGGCATGCTAACCTGGAAACATTAAACTGCACATTACTTGAATATGAGACCATTCTGAAGCAAATAATTTTCACACAAGAATAGATATATAATGTTTTTTTAAATGAATCCCACAAGGATTGGAACAATCATCCTCCAGAATTCCCACTGATTCCCACTGATCAGTTACTAGCCATCCCCTGTAATTTGTTTTGTAGATATTCACCTCCACTAAGTTAATTTGTGACAGTCTGTTGTTACTTTTCAGATTTATCTGACATACCCTTTGCTAAACTGCAAAAGATTCAAGAGAGAGTTGGATCCAAAGTGTAAGTGCATCTATTCCTTTTCATGCCTCCGCCACGAAGTGGTGCCGGAGGCAATATGTTTTCGGGTTGTCCGTCCGTCCGTACGTACGTTCGTACGTCCGTCCGCTTTCGTTTACGCAATAACTTGAGTAATATTTAGTGGAATTTTACCAAACTTGATCCAAGTGTGAAGTATGGTGGGGCAATTATTTGATTAGATTTTGGGTGAAATCGGCTAAAGGTCAAAGGTCAAGGTCAAATCATGAAATTGTATCCGTTTACGCGATAACTCAAGACTGGAATGAGCAAATTTCACCAAACTTTGTTGGAGGATGATGTATAATGGGACAATTACTTGATTAGTTTTTCAGTGAAATCAGACAGAGGTCAAAGGTCAAAGATCAAGGTCAAATCCTAAAATTTATCTGTTTATGTGATAACTCAAAACTGGATGAAGCAGCTTTCACCAAACTTGGTCCAAGGATGATGTATGATAGGACAATTAGTTGAGTAGATTTTAGTGACATTGGCAAGAGGTCAAAGGTCAAACGGTCAAGGTCAAATGCTACAAATGTTGCAATTTCCCCCATATCTATGCAATGCCCAAAGGTATTTTCTTGAAACTTGGTGTGGACATGTACTACTGCGTAGAGATTCTCCAGAGAGAGTTTCATGTCATAAGGTCAAAGGTTAGGTGAAATGTTGCAATATCACTTTTCTCGCAAATGGTTCAATGTATCTTTGTGGAACTTAGTACACTACGCATGTAGTGACTGGTAGGGATTATCTAGGGAATTTAGGGGTCATGGGTCAATCGTCAGGGGTCAAAGGTCAAGGTCATCTCCTCAAAATTTTACTATTTCCCTCATATACTAGTATATAATGCAGTGCTTGCATTATTAGTTTCAAAACTTGTATGCATTACCTATTGGAGATTCTCTGGGAAATTTCCAGCCAGAAGGTCAAAGGTCAAAGGTTAGGGGTCAAAGGCCAGGTTTCAATGCCTCCCCCCCCAAAAAAAAAAAAAAAATCCATTTTGTACCGTCATTACACTCTTTCTTCATACCTTGAAAATTACTCAATGCATAGAGGTCTGTCAGAATTCAAGTAAAAATTCTCAATTCCCCATATATGTGTACCTGCACTCTTAAAAAATTAAAGCAAACCCAGTTCAAGACATTTCTGACAAACCTGTCATTTCAATATTTTGCCAGTTATGTGAAACTGTCATGGATCACACATTGTGAAGACATTGTACTATACACCTATTGGGAGAATCATGCATTGTGGCGGAGGCATCAGTCGCCATAGCGACATTTCTAGTTTACTTTTGTTCACAATTAATGTTGAGCCAAATTTGTATTAGAGATTTTTTATTGTTGCTCTAGGCAATGTCTTTTATTTGGCAGGGATGCACTTGATGTTCAATTTATGTTCGTTTATCATTTCCTGAAATGGGAAAACCCCTTGTCTTTGAAAATAATCATGATACAAGTCATAAAGTGCTCTTCCTATGACTGTGCTTCTATTCAATTGTATATGAACGAGTATTGGGAATTATTACATTTTGTGTAACATACAATTGCAGATTTCATTTCAAGAAATCAGAAGTAAAGGGCAAAGGACACCAGACTGCCCCAGTATGATACATTCAAACTCCAGTTTGGTATATTTCAGACAGAAGAAGAAAAAAAAAAGTATTGATGACTGAATTCAGCATTAGTTTTTTTGTGTGTCTTCATGTCAGAATGCATGATTATACTAATTATGTATAAGATGTCAAAGCACAGTTATAGTTGGCGTATTTGTAAAAATTTGGAAAACTAACTATGATGGTACTGTAAGACAATGTCTTAACACAAGTCAGACATCCAATGTTGAAACAAGAATGATATTCACAAAATTAACATGTTTTTTTTTTTTTTTTTCTGCACAGGTATAATGAAGCCTTGTTTGGTGCAAAACGACAGTCATCCCAAGCTGCTCAGAAGCAGTTTAAACGTGCAAATAAGAACAGGTCAGTGCTTGTGATGTGTGTCCATGGTAGTTAAGTTAAATCATGAATGCCTGCAGGCATGCTTTTGTGAGCACTACAATTTGTCATTAGTGGTGGTAATCATATTGAAAGATTAGCACCACACTCTTGTATACAATAGATTGTGTTTTATAGTGTCCAATATTACATATTCCTGTGACATGTATGAATTAATATGTTTTTATTTATTTATTCATTTATCTATCTATCTATCTAGATTATGTGTCTTATATTGTCCAATATTACATATTTCTATGACACGTATGAATATATATTTTTATTTATTTATTCATTTATCTATCTATCTATCCATCTATCTATTTTTCTATCTATCTACCTATCTATTTATCTATCTATCTGTATATTTATTTATTGCCATTTATGGTTTTACTTGAACACAACCAACCTCAGATAAGGTTCTTGATTTACATACCAGTGACAAGTATCATTGTCCATCTGTAAAGCCAAATGCAAGTTGTAGGTATAGATAGAGTTTTCTTGGAAATGAAATTACTATTTCACATGAGATTACCTCGTGCACTTCCCTGAGAAAATTGAAAGTTATGTGTATTGTCTGATTGGCTTGCAGCCTCTGAAAGGTTTGAATTAAGGAAATTGCATTCCTTTTTTTTTTCTTTAAGAATTGTTATCAATAGTAATATAGTCACCATTCTCAAGTATTCCTGTAATATTTATGTGGTGAAAGGCTCAGACTCCAATGATTTGCAGTTCACCATGGACCAAGTTTCATTTTTAGATGGTGCTCATCACAGTGGTAACAATAATGCTGTATATCAAATCATTGTATCTGTACCATAATGTGTAGCTTTCATTTTGTCATCATTATCATCATCATATCATCATCATATCATCATTATCATCATCATCATCATCATCATCATCACCATCATCATCATTGTCATCAAGATCAATGGTGATGAAGGATGAAAAATTTGTCCTTCCATCTTCCTCTGCAGACCTCAGGAGGTGTCGTCGAAGATCCAGGTGTCAAGGTTCAGAGAAGTCGTTCCAGTCCAGAAACCGGTATGTTATTGTCATATACCCAGCAGATCTGTGAGTCTTATGTGCTTGAAAAATCACAAGAAAATGATTGTTACATCATATGAAAGAGCTTTCAAAACCGTCAGATTTTGTCACAGACTGAAATGTGATTTTTGGGTCAAAACTTAGAACATTCTGCTGACAGGTGACATCAATATGATATTGTGTTAAAGAAGGTTTTTTTTTTTCTCCAATTTCATAGCAATTACTCTAGAAATAAGTTTATATGTAGACAAATTTCGACTTCAGAATATGTATGAAATTTCTGATATACAAACAAACAAACAAAACGAGGAATTAGTTTTATCATACAAAGAACATGAGAATATTCCGAAATTTTCTGGTCAAAACTTATGATCATTTTATTTCACCTTTTACGAGCTGACTTATGTATAACATATATAGTAACACCTGTACTCCAGAGGTTATGGACAAATGTTTAATACATCACAGCAGCTGACATGGATTAGTACTCTTTACTGCATTATGTATGAAATAGATTACATTGTCATTAGCTGTGAAATTATAGAAAGAGCTGTTGCTAACTGGATGGATAAAAGCTCATTCACATTTGCTAAGATAATTATTATTTTTTTTTGTGTGTGGTAGTCTTGTGACTGGAATGGAAAGTATCAAATGTGGTTTTATCTGTTTTTAGGGTTTACTATCTGTGCTTTTATCAAGTGATGCTTGTCTGAATTATTGCTGCAAAATTATTTGCATTGTCCTCACCTCACTGGCTTCCATAAAACTTTTATTCGAGTTATGATTAACCAAAGCTCATTTTCTTCTTTCTTACTTTATATATTTTCTGTAGATGGCAAGAGATCCACGTTTTGATGACCTGTCAGGGAAATTCAGAGAGGAATTGTTTGACAAGAACTACAAGTTTATTGAGGATATAAGGGAGAGAGAAAAGCAGGTACGACTAAAAGCTAAAAGAGACGTTGAAAGCACTACGCAAGGTTCGAAATTGGCGATGGTCTGCTGGCCATTGGCCACCGGAAATCACGTCGGACTGGCTAAAAATCGTAAAATTCTGAAGTTACTAGTCCGTCTGGCTAGCCAAAATATTGCTTCAGTGTCAAAATTGATTCTAAGTAGTCCGCCTGGCTAGTTTAAAAAAAAGTTTAGTGTGACCCCTGCTACGACGTTGAACTACAACTATGACGTTGAAAACACTACTGAATGTGGACCAACTGTCTACAAACAATTGGATTTTAACATTGTCTGTGCACAACCAAACATCAGGAATTACTCTTGTCAGATATGCAGTGATATTCTGTGTCATTACACAAAGGCAGTCAACAATTTGATTATTAATGTTAATTTTTCTAAAACCACCAAATGTGATAACTGCCTAACTGTGGAGTTTAAAAAATAACTTGAATTTCTCTATAGGACTACCTCAGTATTACAGTAGATTTCACTGAAAATTACAATTGCAGGGTAACAGTTGTGAAGAATTTTTTTTTTTTTTCACCATCAGCAATAATATAGAAGGCAATGTTGAGTTTGTTATTTTCTTTGGGAGGAAAGTGTGTTATCTCAAAGGCAACTGTTCACTGTTAAAGGGACTGTACAGTACTGGTTGAGGTAGGGATTCATGTTTTGAACATTCGTAAGTGAGATAATGAAAAGCCTCCTATGAAATATGAAAGAGCATGTAATTTTAAGAAGGATTCAACGTTTATTTGATGAAAATTGGTTTTCAAATGGCTGAGATATCCAAAAAAGTGCTAATAATAAAAGGCGACATGCCCCAACTTTATTAGTATCTCTTTGTTTCACCTTGTTTTTGGATATCTCAGCCATTTCAAAACCCATTTTCATCGAATAAACTTTTGATACCCCTTAGAACTGCATGCTCTTTGACATCACATAGAGTGGTTTTTGAATATCTCACAAAATGTTAAAAGCTAAATCTTCACCTCGACCAGAACTGTACACACCCTTTAACCTATTTAGTTCCCTGTCAAGTTTGAAACTTCACACCTGATATGACAGTATCGGAGGGATATATTAATTGCCAGTTGAGTCATAATCCTTCAGGAACTATTAATATTCGCGATAAAAATATGAAAAGTGTTTCTAACAGTTATCCATGTGAGGGCTCTGTATGTTTGGGTTTTTTTTTTCTTACATGCAGTTATTTCTGCTTGTGTGGCTCACCAGGTTTTACTTTTTGTGAAATAGGAGTCACGAATGTGCTTCCAGACATGTTTGGTTACGCTCCTTGTGTCATTTTGAGGTTACTGTGCACATGCAACATTTTGTGCTACAAAAGTTCACTCAGCATTGCAACACAGGCGTCTTTAACCAGTGCAATGCTTGCTGTGGTTGTGAAAGTTGAATATCAATACTTTGTTGTTGTTATTTTCTTGTTTTTGATGCTCTTATTCAGGAACTTGAGAAGGCTTTGAAGAAAACAAAAGATTCGCAGAAGCAGCAAAAGATTCAGAAGCTTTTAACCAAACTGGTGAGAATTTTGCCTCTTTATTTACATATGTAAGACATGAGGATAAGATGCTGTGCCTCAAAAGACAGTTTACATCTACCTTCCGGGGTACGTGGGCAATTTAGCAGCTTCTTGCTTGAGGTACACATTTGACATGAGGTTGGTGTTACCCTCTAATAGATATCTGAAAATGTCTAGCATCATCTGTCATGTCATAGAATGTCCATGACAGGCTCTTTAAAGGGGAAATCCAGTCCAAATATAACTATAGGTTAGTCTGTTAAGAAAGAGTAAAATATTACAAGTTTTTTTTTTTTTGATCAAAATCGAATGAAAAATAAGGAAGTTATGTTATTTTTCTTGATACAGTTCTTGAACAGTCAATATGAATATGCAAATGGCAAAGTAAGCATGTCATCCCCTCACAACTTCGTCTGCTGAGAATGAGAAGGGCTTTAAGTTGTCTTGAACACTTTGGGTTTAGTGACAACTTAATGCCCTTATCATTCTCAACCGACGACTTACTATATAGTTTGTACATAAAATTTTTTTTGACATTTCCAGTATTAATTCAAATGCAATTATGCCCAAGGCTCAAATCCTGGTATATCTAACTGATCACTATTCTAAAGTTATTCAACCAGGAATAACATCATGTTTCAGACTTCAATGACAGAAACATTGAATTTTCATCATTTTCTTTTGTACACGATCTATTGAAAATTGTGAGGTTATGACATAGTTAGCTCACTCATTTGCATATTCATATCCATTGTACAAGAACTGTTTTGCAGAAATTAGCAAAACTTCAAAATGTCATAACTTCCTTAGTTTTCATTCGATTCAAGTCAAATTTTTTACTGTTGAACTCCTAAAATTTTACTCTTTTTCATCAGACTAAATTATTTTTGGACTGGATTTCCCCTTTAATGTTCAGATGCATGAATCCTGATGCCTCAGTAATGCCCTTCTACTTCTGTTCTGAGTGTGAGGCATTTGAGGATCCCTCCTTCCTTCTCTCTCATTTCACGCCATTCGAGTATCCTCCTCAAAACCGTGACTGTAAAATAATTATGTCAAATTGAAAATCATATTGCTTAAAATCTTCTATTACCTCAGTGGGAAAATAGTACAAAAATATGTGTGATTGCCAAATATTGCTGTGATGGTAGTATTTCAAGTAAGCTGTCAACAAAAGAAAAACAAAAAACAAAACAAAACACCCCCTCCAAAAAAAAAAAGATGTCCTCCTAAAATCCTCAAAGATAAAATAGTAACCATTTCATTTTACAGTACTGAAGTTAATGCATCTTTACATGTTTTGACAGTACATTGCAAAACCAACAAGAAGTCGCACAGCCCAATTTCATGTGAGGACTCAAAATAGGTGAAACAGGTCAACCTAGTCCATCTTGAGTTTTCTATATTCTCTGAAAGGGCAGTTCTTGTTTATGTAATTCTAGAGTGTGGAATCATGAAAAGAATGGGAAATAGTGGGGGGGGGGGGTACAGCTTTTCTAGAATACTTTGTTTTGCTGGATAATGTGAGTATGTATGTCCTGGAGGTCCTTTTTTCTTTTTAAACTCCCTTTAAATACTATTCACTTTCAACTCTAACAATCTTTAAAGAGATAATGCTACTGCTATGACAGTTAAAAGCAGTCATGAATAGAATGTTCTGATACAGTGTGCCAAATTTCTGCTCTATCAGATAATCCCTTCATTGTCGTGACTATGGAGTTTTACATTATGTTTTTTGTTCCATTCATTGCACACAGCACAGCTTAGTGAGATTAAGTGCTTGAATAGACCCTAAACTTCAAAGCTTCTTTTCTCATTAAATACTTGTGCACAGTGTGTACGTTCTTTGTATTATTTAGATAGGCTAGGAAAGTCCATATGTATTAAGTTGTGCATCGTTATTAAAGGAATCGTATAGTTTTGGTTGAGACATAATTTCAGGTTTCTAACATTTCTTTTGTGAGATAATGAGAAACCTCTTATGAAATATGAAAGAGCATGTGATTCCATGAGGAATCAAACGTTTATTTGATGAAAATTGGTTTTGAAATGGCTGAGATATCCAAAACAGAGTGATTCTAATAAAGTGTTGGACCCACCTTTTATTACGATCGCTTTGTTTTACTTTGTTTCTGGATTTTTAAGTTATTCCAAACCTGATTTTCATCAAATAAGCTTTGAATTCCTCTTAAAATGGTTAGCTCTGTACTATTTCATAAGTGTTTTCTTGGTATCTCACAAAAAATCAAAAGCCAAATTCTCATCTCCACCAATACTGTACCATCCCTTTAAGCTTAGAGTCTGTTCTTTCAGAATCTGCCCTTTACTAAAAATCCATGTCTGGCGACTGTTTGTTGGTTTGTGATGCAGGGTCACATATCTTTGTTAAATACCCAATTCGTGGTCAAAGTTGAAGCAGATTTGTAGTTCTCCTTGAAGATGATTCAATTTGCAAAACGCAGTAGTTACAACAAACGTTTATACAAACTAAAAACCTGTTATTGGGATCATTGTACTGCATACATAGAGGTTTCATTATCTTTGTTATATTGTGTTGTATACTTGTAGTGCATTAAATTGCTGTACAATTTAAATTAGCTTATAGACAATGAATATTTGAATGGTTTAGTGCAGTGTGTTATGTCATCCAAAGAGGTCAATACTGTTAGACAGATATGCAAGTGCAAAGTATTTTAAATGTTATCTCCATCAACAGTGATATAAGGCACTGTCACAGATTTTTCACAAATAAACTGTTAACAGACATGTTTGTTGCTTGTTTGCTTGCATAGTCATTATTTGTTTATTTTACAGGAACAAGAAGAGAAGGCCAAAAATAAGAAGCAGAAAGCCAGGGACATAGAAAAGAAACTTGTCAAGAAAGAGAAAGAGCTGGTAAAAGAAGGGAAGAAGCCCTTCTTTCTTAAGAAATGTGAGTCCTAATTTTTGTTTTCTCTGTAAAGAAACTGACTGTGCATTTTTTTTTTATTTCAGAAATACCACGTTGAATTATAGTGCATACTCCTATGTCTGTTGTCATATAGCATTGATAATCCTCGACTAGTTTTGAAGTGACAGCAGTTTTCAGTCAGTCATGGGTAAAGTGATATCTCAGAAAAAAAAAAATTATAATTGTTCCTGAATCATGTATGATGTAACTATGTGATGACTATTACAAGTTTAAAGCCTTACCTGACCTTCCATTCAGAATTGCAGTACTAATTTGAGATTTGCCGTCTTTTCATCTTTCACTGCTGTCTTTTTAGTGTCTAACAATGTTTGATAGCGGGGGCGCTGTGGCATAGTGGATAAGACTCCCGACTCCCGATAGGAGGACCCGAGTTCGAATCCCGCCCAGTGCTTACATCCTTGGACAAGATGATTTTACCCACTGTGTCCCTCTCGACCCAGGTGTATAAATGGGTACCTGGCAATGCTAGGGTAATAATAATAGCAGGGCCCTCTGGTAGAGCAGTGGCAACACTGAAGAGGCTACCCTGGGTAAATAAGACCTTATTATTATTATTATTATTATAGTTAACTATATGCATAGTACATGTTGGTCTATCCTGGCAGAATCTCATTGGGTACCAAATGTGCTACAAACTATTCAGAGTAGTTGAGGTTTGTGGGTTTTAGCAAGAATATACAGGTGCTTGCATTTGTGGTTTAGATAGAAATTTGAATTTTCCATGTCAAAAGCCTTTACTTAAGGGCAGAACTCAATGAGGGATATTTTGCAATATTTTGTTGGTTTTTATATGTCTTGTTTATTCAGCTGATAAGCGTAAGCTTGAGCTTGCCGAGAAGTTCCGAGCACTGAAGAGCAGTGGGAAGATGGAGAGATACCTAGCAAAGAGGCGGAAGAAGAATGCACAGAAGGCCAGGCGGAAACTTCCCTCAGCCACCCAGGTTGACAGCTGAAATTGGGCTTGGAAGCAATGCAGAAGTCAGAAGATCTATGGTAACCATGGAGATGGAATGCTGCCCCCTCTTGTGCATGGGTGACCATTGCTTTCAGAAACTGTGAAAGCTCGACTTTGTGAACAGTGCCGCTGAGTTCTGCTGTCCTGCAGATCAATGATAATGTTGTGTGTTTCATGGATAAAGTGGTTGCCTTTTCGTAATGGATTAGCTGGACTGATTATCTCTCTGGATCATCTAGATCCTGGACTGGCCGAATGCATTGGTAAGATGGATTATCCCGGGGGAAAAAAAAAATCTGGAGCATGCCAAATGACAGCATATTTTCAGCAGGTCTGGAAAATTTGTTCACTGATTGACTAGTGTAATTTCCCAATCCCTGTGACACAGGGCAATGGATTCAATGGACACTTGTTTTATGTTTTACATTATTTATCTTCCCTTTTTTTTTTTCTCGAGTACCCAGTATGAGTTTAACTATTCGGTTCAAAATCAGAGTTGATATCTATATTGCGAGCTGGAAACAGATGGCATGCATTCAGCAAACAAGATAGATTTGTTTCATGATGTGAGTGGTTGGCTCTATCACATTTCCTAGTTTAAACATTAATATTTCGATTCGAACATAGTGAAATGTCATCTGTCTACAAAACAGTCTGTCACTGGATAATATATGTTGAGACAACAGTTCATATTAAAAACAAGTTCAGTGTACTCTTGACTCAAGTGCAGATGCTTATAATTTAGAAAGTGCCGTATGTTTATCCAGTGTGTGTGTGTGTGTGTGTGTGGTGAGTGTGTGTATGTGTGTGTGTTTTAGTTCGTAATGTGCACATACAAGAACAAAATGTACTAAAGAGTTGACTTGCCCAACATATGATTGAAAATGATGATTCCAAATCCATTCCCTCAAAATAGACTGCTCCCCATTTATAGAAAAAAAAAATGTATTGAAAGGGGTCAGAAATAAGTTTGCCATGGATATGCATACATTATTACAAGTGTGGTAGTTGATGGCATGAAACATATGCTTCGCCAGAATGACCTGCTTTTTTTAAAGGAAAATTCCATCATGATAGTATGTTGCTTTATATGTAAACCCCGAAAATTAGAAGTAGGTTAAGGAAAACAAAAAGATTACATGTACCAACTGTTTAAGTTAAAAGAGCAAGACATATTGGCAAGTCTGTGTGATGTTGGTGTTGAGCAACTCTCCATTGGAGAGATGGAAAAAACAAAACAAAACCATGTGATGTCAATTTTTCTCCCATGAAAAGTTTTCTTCTGACCTTTACTTAGTACACCTATGTCATACATCATAAGTATTATTTTTTTTTAATGTCCTCCTCAATGGGTATGTTCTGTCTCTTCCAAAACATTTGAGAAAGAGTGATGAAATGCTGTGGACAAAACAAATGGAAAACTGCTCAACACAAGATTACAGATAGATGCCAATTTGTGTTTTTCTATAATGTCTACAACTGATTTTTTTTTTTTCTGTGTCTGATTTTCACCGATTTACTTCTCTGATTTCTCTGTTTTCGTACAAATAGCATAGTTTTCAGGATGGAATTTCCCTCCCAGTGAAGTGACCTCAGTTTACACAATTTAACTACATGTACTCAAAGTGTACATTATGTCATTGCACGTGTAGAATTTTTCTCATTATGCAGCTCATTCAGCTCACTCTTGCACTGATTGAACATGTTACGCCTCATCAACAAGAACTGTAGTGGTACGATATATTTTCTTTTGTCAACTCCATCAAAGACAATAGATACAGTGGACTCCTGTTATACCAAAGTCCTTTGGACTGGCAATTTTCTTTCGTTATATCAAAATTTCATTATAACCGCACTAATAAACAATAAAAAGACATAGAAAGGATAGTGTTGCAACCTGAATTTTTATTCCCTTGTAACCGGAATTTCATTATAACTGTGTTCATTAAAACGGGATTGCATTGTAGTCACAAAAGGAATAAAATCTTCCTTTTGTTTACAGTACATGCTCAAATGCACCTGTTTGATAGTCCATGGATAAGAAGTCAGGGTCAATGAAACTTCATGACCATCTTAGCTATTGAGGAAATGGTCTTTGGCATTTTATTTTCTAACTTTACCGATATAGTGTATCTGTGGCGGATCCAGAAGGGGGGCGCACCAGGCGCGCTCCATGAAGAAATAAAAAGAAAAAATGGGGGCCGTGGGCCCGCCTTCCATTTTGTAAAGGCACCTCACCTTTATGGAATTCCTGGGTCAGCCCCTTTGTACTTGCACAATGCTATAGATCTGATCAATAAATCCTGACCATGGCACATGTCTACAATATTCAAAAACATTCTTTTGGACCAATGACACATGTTGTTTTCGGGAGACCTTTATTTATGGTGAACGGTAATGGAGATGCAGCTGACATAGAATCTTACAGAACATATATATTTTCCAGTGACCAAAGATTTCATATTCATGATGAATGACCTAACCAAACATATATATATATTATAATAATAATAATACCTGGTTTTTATATATCGCATTTCACACTTGTTAAGTATCTCAATGCGCTATATATATATTATATATATATATATATATATATAATATACATATACACACACACATACATATATACATTGAAAACATGTGGAAAACTGCATTTTCCCAAATTGTTCATCACTCCTCATGTGCATAGTGAAAACTAAAGCAGAACATTTCTCCACTCACGGGTAGTATTTACATTGATATTGACAAAAATATACACACATATGCATTATCATAAGATTTACTTTTTCAATTTGTTTTAAACTCCAAAAAGATTCCATTATGGCAATACACGATACAAAGTCATGATGAGTATTGTAATTGTGCCTATTTCATAATGATGTTTTTAATTACATAGTATTATACAATTCAAAACGTCTACTTGAGCAAAGGCTTTTATGTTCAGTTGAATTAAATCTATTCACGCAGTACGTGATCGTAGTTATTGCAACTTGCTTATTATTGCAAGCTTCCTCGCAAAATAGCCCTCTGATGTTGTAATGTATGGGAAAGTACAGTCTCTCTACCTATAACAACATACGGGTGTGTGAGGGTGTGTTTGTTTGTGTGTGCGTATGTTCAGGGAGGGCAGGAGATTAAAGTGCGCTGTATAAACTTGCTCAATGCGGGTCAAAAGTGATGATCATTAAGTAGGTCACTGTGTCCATCTCTGTTTTGGCACATCAAAAGAAGAAAGCGTTCAATGAATATTTGCTTCAAAGTTAAAATCCAAGCTCCGCCTGTCCAAAACAGCAAATAAGAAATGTCATCACGAGACCTCCTCACCACCTTTATCCAGGAACTATAAAAAGGAGGAACGCATCTCAGTGTTACAATCTCTTTCTCGAGGTCGTTTCTCTTCTTCACGCCTGGTGATGATCGTCTCTTCAAAGAATCCATTGTTGGTCTGAATTATACATTTAAAGTTATCACAGCTTAGATACGAATCGCTACAGATGCGTTTTAAAGTCATACCATGTGTTAACGTTCCCATCCTTAATGCACACATGAGAGCATTCAAGCATCTGGTAAACCTAACTGCTTACGACGTAGCAAAAATGTAAGTGGTTGTGCAAATGTTGTATTCTCCGAAGATTAACCAAAGGATAAGCCAAGTCACGGATTATACATACCTCTTACTCGGCCTATAAATAGAGTGAATTCTGGATACGAAAGACAAACAGGAAGAAACGCTAGCCAACCACGATGAAAATCTCACTGTGTCTTCTCGTGATAGTGGCCGTCTCCTTCGGCCGGGCCAGCCCGGTCCAACACGGCCAGGGCCAGGCACTGAAACCCCTTGGCCCGCTGTTCCGTGCTAAACTCCTCGATTCAGACCCCCTGCGAGCGAAGCGAGCAGCTAGAAACAACGGTTTGAGCGAGCAAGACCAGCAGACGATACTTGCCACCCACAATGGTCACCGTGGTGACGTGAGCCCTTCTGCTGCCAATATGGTTCCTCTCGTAAGTGTATGGCACTCTTGCCGCCTGCCAGCTAATGCGCGTACTCATTATTTTGTTTGTCAAATGGTAATTTCGAAAGATATTTAGTACATTTCCTTTTGGACGTTTCAAATCCTATCCACTTGTAATCATGCCGACCTTTTACATTTATGTATATTAAGGGCGAGATTGATTACATTTGGTTCACAAATTAATGATAGAACAAACGATGCACCGTTTTCAAGATGTACGTTCTATAATACTTACAGATTTTTTTTTCCATGTTTAACGAATTTCAGTTGAGATGCAACATGAAATTTCTTTAAATGATATACATGTAGATACAAACGCGAAAGTTTACGTGTTCTCGCTAATTCCTCTGGGTTATCTTGTTTTATAATGGCGGCTTTATAAATGGGAAAATGAAAAGGATTTCAAAATCTAGATTGGATCAAAAATAAAATAATAATCGTCTATATTCACGGCATCAATATAAAAGAGATGACGAAATACATATAAGGCTAAGAAACGTGAGAAGGAAATCATAGTTCTTTACTTTGAACTTATAGAGCCTCTTGAAGATCGTAAATTTCATTCTTCGAAACACGCACTCACAGGCAGACACTCGCCCATACGCACATGAATCAACAACCGAGGGGCGACCACAACCCCAAGATTACTTTGTCTATTTTTTTTTTATTGTTCATAGGGGCCTGTTTTATCGGGTATCTTTGGGCACCTAGGTTTGCCGTATTTTAGGCATGAAAATGTCATTCACGATAATAGTCCGACTTGGATAAATACATTGTACAATGCACTCCCGTTATAACGAACACGATTACAACTAAATTCCGATTACAACGAAGTAAAAATTCAGGCTGCGACATTGTCCACTCTTTGTAGTTTTATTATAGATTTCCCGGCCAATTTCGCACTTGTGTCAGTCCAATTCCTAATTGCTGCATTTAATTTAGCAAAATTTAGCGTAGATATATGTTCGGTATTTCAATTTTACGATCTCTTCACTCAAATCCTTTTTGGAGCATTCAAATTACCTTTAGTCTCATTCTCATTAACCCTTTTTTCGATTGAAATTCGTAAAACAAGCACCATTTCGTTATTCGTTCATTCAATTTAGAATGATATAGTCACGTGATCACGGACATGCTGCACTCATTCATTCGAATTCATTTTTGGGCATCCAATTTAACATCTTTTGCAGTCAATTTAGCACGCATGTTTATGCTTTGGTTCTCTCGTTATTTTTTAAACGTATACTTATTGTTTTGCAACCGCCGTTACATTTCATATTTTCGTATTCATTTTAGAGACTTTAGCAACAGTTTTTTCTTCTTCAATGTGCTTATTGAGTCTTCCAGTCCGAAGATAGTGCATGTGGCCACACCTTATTTTTCCGTTGAGCGCTTTATTCCGAGTGTGTCGGCCAGTTCTAGGAAGTGAAGAGTATGATGATAAAATGTTCCTGTAGTTCTTTTTGTGTCTTCTTGAGAAATACGTCTGTATCTAACTTGTGGTGCCATAAGAAGATGAAGTTAATCTGTAATATTGGTACATAGTGTGGGCCTAAAATGACATGTATGAAAGAAAAGGGGCATTACAGAACAACAATTTCGGGTTATATAGGGTCAAAATATGATACTTTTATACATTGTACTGCTTAACAGTGCGTGGACGAAACAAAAAGTCACATAGAAGTACGCGTTTAAAAATGTTCTTATACCTTTTCAAAAAAGAAGTTAATTTGAATGAACATGTTTGGAATTTGACTGCCCATACGCGAAATTGAATGACTGAAATACCCTTTTCGGCCAGTGCTGGCGAATTTGAATGACTGAAGAGCACGTGCCAATTTGAATGCCCGTTTTACGAATTCGAAAGGCACATGTGCAAATTTCATTGATCGAAATGCTAAATACTGAACGAACAACTTGCAGTTTTGAATGACAGAATGTGAAGTGACGAGGATTTTCGCTAAATTAAATGAACTTTCTATCAAATGGACTGACAAAAGTGCGAAATTGGCCGGGAAAACCTATATTTATTTGTTCGGTTATCACGAAATTTCGATATAACGAAAGAAAACTGCCGGTCTGGAGGATTTAAACGGGAGTCCACTGTAGACGGTAATATGTTTTACAAAATAAGATATCATTACGGCCGTTATTATTGTTACTGTCATGATCTGATAATTTCTTATGGATTTTGCAAATTGTAATTAAGACAATTACAGTCCCAGGAACTTGAAGAGGAGATCAAAAAAAAAAATATCTTTTCATAACGTAATTCGTGTCATTTTTTTCCCCACAATCTATCACCATCTTTACTATCATGCAGCAATGGGACGCGGAGCTGGCGGCCACCGCCCAAGCATGGGCCGACCAGTGTACGTTCAGCCACGACGATTCTTCGGACCGGAGAACGGACGAGTGGTGGTGGGTCGGACAGAACATCGCCTACGGTTTCGGCTATAGTATGACAAGCTACATTGACTCGTGGAACGACGAGAAGGCCGACTACGACTACGCATCGAATACGTGCGCTTCTGGTGCTGTATGCGGTCATTACACGCAGGTGAATTATTATGTGTGATCAAATTGAATTAACCATCAAGCCCGAGAAAAGAATGAACACGGAAACACTCATCCTTTCTCCCAAGCACCAATCTCACCTATCTGTCCCTCACATACCAATACTAATTCATTTTGAACATGTTTATGATATATATCATAAATTGTATATCATTATGATTATATTATAATATACCAGGGGTGTTTTATAAATCTGTTCGTAAAGTTACGAACAACTTACGAGCGACTGGTGATCAGTTGTGATGTGCTATATGCTTACCAGAATTTCAGCAATTCAGCACAAGAACTGGTTGCCAGTCGATCTTAAGTCGTTCGTAACTTTACGAAACAGCTATATGAAACAGGGCCCTGTATAGGTCTAAATATCATGTGCATGTGTGTGTGTGTATAAAATGCATACACAGAATCAAATCTGTCCCTCGGTTAGGACATAAAATGGAGGTCCCGTGTGTGAGAGAGTCACAACTCATGCACGAAAAAGATCCCGCTTCATTCATTCATCGCAAAGAGCAGGGTGTTTAACCCGGTGAAGTGGTCCCGCCTCACATTCAACTGGACCTCGTGAAAGACCAGCTTAGTGTAGCTGATGAATATGGGCTATCCAGCCATCTCAGATGGAAATGAACGAACAAACAAAGCTAGCTTCTTTCTCTCGACTCAAAAAAAGAAAAAAATCCGCTCTGATATCATGACGTATTTTGGCGAACATAGGTAATCCAAGCTCACATACCGAAATCTCTTAATGAGTTCCAGAGTACGAATCACTTGCGTCTAAAATTTAGAAGGCGTGTCTCATTTAATAATCGCCCAGTAGGCACGGCCCGGTTGCAATGATCACATCAGCTCGCTTGCCTGTTCGTTAGAAGTATGTTCGTCTGTTTATTGTTCTTTATAGTCCCGTAATTTATGCAGAATAAGGGAAATGTCCATGAGAGAGGGTCTTATTCTATTATGGCCAGTGCTCCCTGTTTGCAAGCATCGACAAACTTTGACCTGGCTTCTCAGTAATATTTCTACATATCCCCATTGGGTTGTTTTTTTTCACTCTCATATAAATGTATGTAATTCTCTTTATACAGCTGTATGTCCCTCTTCGCATCAGAATAGGCCTCTAGATGGATGGCTCTAGATGGATGGAAGTGCTGTTCTAGGAGAGTTGTAATGGCAGTGATATCGCGCTGGTAGATCTATAGGAATGTATAGGCCCTACTATTCTTGAAACATTGTAGATGTGTAAACCTCTTTTGATTTTGGCTATTATCGTTCTAATACTGCACGCCCATAGGCAACACAACACAACACAACACAACACAACACAACACAACACAACACAACACAACACAACACAACACAACACAACACAACATTTTTCAGTTTAGAATGGTTTGTGTTTGTCGGGGCTTTTTCTCAAACTTTACGTTACCTGTTTGGGAAAATGGCTTCCAAAATAAGTAGCTCTGATTAATTTGATCTGTCCGTTACGCAGGTGGTTTGGGCTGACACGACCTTCATAGGGTGTGGATGGGCCACATGTCCCTACAACTATAAGGGAGTCACGTATCCTTTCGACTACCTCGTTTGCAACTACGGCCCTGGGTGAGTAACTTGTCATCACACGACCTAATACGTGTATCACGAATATGAATGCTTTGAATATGTACATTTAATATGCGTAGAACGTATAAAGGGACTTTTACTTTTTCTATTACTAAAGAGTAACCGATTTCACCGTTTTTACATTTTGGTCCGATCCTAATGACACCATCGTGACTCTGTGTGTTCGATTTGACTTTTTGCAGTGAGATAAAATGGGCAATAAGATATCTGTCTAATGTGTTTGTTTGTTTGTTTTGTTTTGTTTTTGAACGTGCTTTTCTATTGTCCATTTGCAGAGGGAACTTCAATGGTAACAAACCCTACATCAGCGGATCGCCTTGCAGTAGCTGCCCCCGGGGCTACGGGGGAGGATGTGACTCAAACTTGTGCACCTGTGAGTGTTAGATTCTTCCCGCCTTCCTTAACCCTTTTCCTAAATTATATACGAGATTCCAAGGTTAACAAAGATTCTGCGCAAGATCCGTTGGTTCTTCTTTGTCATTGAGTTAATTTGCAGTTTAATCAAGAGTTGACGGTAAAAGCTTGACTGGTCGTCTCGCTGGTCGTAAAGTAAAATGTGTCTACGTCGTCACGCGGGTCGCTGTAGTTATTTCATTGACTTCATTGACTTTTGAAACAATATGTGATGTGTTTTAATGACAATTAATCTCATGGTTCAATCTCAACGGCGATAGTCATGAATATATAAGAAGGTAAACAATTCCAAGTTTTACAAACAATGTTCAAGCGGCGTCAATACCACACTAGCAATAGCAGTGACTATGACCAGGGAGGTGAGCACCTCCCTGCTATGACCACGACGATGTAGTTGATGACAATGAAAACAAAATGAGTCTCCAGGGACATACGCAATTGCTTTACTGTCCGCTTCCATCCGGAGACACAACGAGACCGCTGATAAATTTGTTCATTCATTATGAATGAAATAAAACATGATTTTTTTTTTCATTTGTTATGAGCTCCCTCGTGGAGACATTTCTTATGAGCTCCCTCGTGGAGACATTTCTTATGAGCTCCCTCGTGAAGACATTTATTATGAGCTCCCTCGTGGAGACATTTATTATGAGCTCCCTCGTGGAGACATTTATTATGAGCTCCCTCGTGAAGACATTTCTTATGAGCTCCCTTGTGGAGACATTTATTATGAGCTCCCTCGTGGTGACATTATGAGCTTCCTCGTGGAGACATTTCTTATGAGCTCCCTCGTGGAGACATTTATTATGAGCGCCCTCATGGAGACATTTCTTATGAGCTCCCTCGTGAAGACATTTATTATGAGCTCCCTCGTGGAGACATTTCTTATGAGCTCCCTTGTGGAGACATTTATTATGAGCTCCCTCGTGGAGACATTTATTATGAGCTCCCTCGTGGAGACATTTCTTATGAGCTCCCTCGTGGAGACATTTCTTATGAGCTCCCTCGTGGAGACATTTCTTATGAGCTTCCTCGTGGAGACATTACCTCATATCTTATAGTGATGTTGTATTTGTTGAAGATTTATTATGGTCTGATTTTATGTCAGTATTATCTAGGGCATTTTATTTTTTAAATTTTTTTGATAGGGTCCAATTTTTTTCTCTCTTTTCTTCTTTTTCTTTTTAAAGCAACAACAACATATTTGTTAAAATGTATCTTGGCTTTCTTTAACCCCTTTGGTGGTTTGAGTGTCGATTGGCAGAGAACCATTGTACGTACTTTCCGATGTCTCTGGCACAGGAAGGGTTAATATCTGGGAAGGCTTTTTATAAAGCTTTATAAAACACGTGAACGTTTTTAAATTGATACATTTTTGAGCTCCCCGTGTACGTTCCCTCGCTTATTTCTAAGCTAGATGTTCGAGCATGGAGGATAATCTATCCTATCCTTTTTGTTTGCAGTGATTCTATGATTTTTACGATGCTTCCTTATTCGTCTTTATTTAATTAAGGTTTGTTTTACGCGTTATTTTGCTCTTATGTTAATTTTGGGATTTCTAGTTGATGACACAGGATATGATAGTTATTATGATATTGTTGTCATACACTCTGATAAGTCAGACTCTTATCTCGTTTAAGTATATATTTCCTATCAACCATGAGAAAGGGGGAACATCTTCTTAATACTGTATTAATGCCAAAACATCTATGAAAAAAGAAACAATTCAGAGTGTGAGAGCCGCTCACATCAGCTTATCCTATTTTCTTTCCATTGATTTTGACAAAGAGTAAGGGAGAGTATTATTCCCCCAATTAATACTTCTTTTTGTAATTTCTCTCTCTTTTTGTTTCTTCCTCGTTTTTATTTTCTTCAGTGGGCTAGACGACACGGAATGAGAAGAATAGAGCTCGGTGGCGATCATCTGTCAGGCAAATAATGTAAAACGCCGACTTTTTTTTTTGTCAACGACGAAAGAGTACTGTTGACATAATGTAAAATCGATGTAACCGGCCTATGAAAGTTTGAAAAAATCAAGGAAATTTATATAAGACAGTTTGGATGTCGTGAAATCCATTATGTTTTCTTTTATTAACGCAGTGAAAGGTCTCATTATTAAGGACATTCCTCATCAAATGTTATACATATTTCTTTGACTATCTCCTCTGTAGGCTGTAGAAGAAATACAGATGCTAGCGCTCTCTCACGCTGAGAGGATAATTATACCATGGGGGTTTGGAGGGTACATAATCTTTGATAAAAGAGAAACTTTTTTGTTGCCACATGCATTATAACATGCTGCGCAGATTCTTTGTGAATTAAAGTGCTTCATAATAATTCTCTATCAGTGTGCACACATGATTTTGTAAGTTTGATACATGTGTATTATTGACAAACATGATAGATGTAATTAAAAAGCACCACATCATATCAATTCATGGTTGGGAGGTTTAAAGGGGAATAAAACCCAAACACGTACATATGGATGAGTGAATGCATCAATATTAATAGAACAAATCGCATTAGTAAAAGTTATGAATTTTGGAAGTTTTGGTGCCGCCATCTTTAACGGATTATCCGATTTTCCTCAAACTTTCACTGATGTGTACCACGTTGCATTCACCCAATGAACATCTTTATTTGGGTTCCATTCCCCTCTTAGTGAGAAACGATAAATGAGAAGCGAGTACATTTTTGTAAACACTTTGTAGTAGTTGTCCGACATGGCTCGGCAATCGACGAATTGTCAGCTTTTGATAGAAAAATAGAGACTGAGAGAAAATGTAGGCTTATGTGTTATTGTATGTGTGCATGTGTGTGTGTGTGCGTGTGTGTGTGTTTATGCGGGTGTGTGTGTTGTTGTTTTGTGTGTGTGTGTGTGATTGATGGGAGAGAGAGGGGGTGGGGAGTGGTGAGAGAGAGAGAAAAATGTAAGATGACGACATGGTTACCTGGCCTAAGATCGTGGGTGTTACGAATGAAACAGTTTCATGAAGACTTTAGGAAGTGTTTTTTTTTTTCCCTTTTTCAATATTAGTATTTGCCAGTTTTAAGGTAACTCGAACTGCTCTGTTGATTGGCATTTTCTCTTTAAATTAGAGAGTTTCCCTATAATCCCAGTAATAAACCCAGTTAACGGAACTCGAAATCCCAGTAATAATCCCAGTAATAAACCCAGTTTGCGGAGCCCAAAAAGCAGATTGATCGCGATGAACTGCGGAACTGTGGACCGTTACTTGGGCAAAGGAGGGCGCCATTGTCTCTAAAGGCATAATTTACCATTTGCAGATGAAGCAAAAAAAAAAAAAAAAAAAAAAAAAAAACAGCATTAGTGCTTTAAAATAGTTCAAAATGTGAGTTAGGGATAGAAATAACCACTGTAAAAATTTGAATCCGTACAGTCGATGTTAAGTGTTTTTAGATACACAAAATGTGAACAATAGTTATAATAAAAATGTTTCTAGACTAAACCGTCTACAGTAACGGTTTATTGAGAAAAACACTGATGTCTCCTTATATTTTAGGCTTTATTGCGAAAATTTTATATGGTAGGATGTTTTGTGATACAATAGACCTACACTGTATGCATCAAATGTGATATCTTGAACATTTTTGAAATTACTACTCCCAAAGGTAAACTGGACCTTTAAGTAATTCAGAGCTCTTTAAGGGCTCTGGAGCAATTGCCAAAATTGCTATAGCTAGCCTTAGCAACCTGTGCAACGCAAATGCATGTTGACTTGTGCTGACGTATTATACCTTGATTATCACTTTCGTGGCCAAAACAATATGTAAATACATGCATATAGTATTGTTTTAGAATTATTGCTTTACTTATACTATACTTGTATACGCACACACACAAAAAAAGAAGCTTCCAAATCAATTTTGTAAATAAAATCATCTATCAGTCCCTGCTTATACTTATATGATTAACAAACTACGTTGTAATGCACCTTCGGTTAGACTGATCATTAGATTATGATACAAGTTGCAAGTTTCCATACAATGCCTTCTGTTAATCACATGCATGTCATGATTATGTATAGTTAGGGAGAAATCTAGTAAATTGTGCTCTATTTCACGGCACTAAATCTTTTCATTTGTAATCAAGTAAACTTTTCACATTTAAAACAAAATTGCACTTATTAGAGATTACATAGATATATTGAAGTTTTGAAAGGTTTACACGCAAAAAACAAAATAAAACCCAAAACAACAACAATAAAATATGATCAAAGTACTACTACTACTACTACTACTACTGCTACTACTACTAATAATAATGATAATGATAATGATAATAATAATGACAATAATAATAATGATAATAATAATAATAATAATAATAATAATAATAACAATAATAATGATAATGATGATAACTCTGCGGGAAATTTTCAGCATTGTGACTATCATGCAGCATTTTGTCTATTTCCCATTTTTTTTTTCAAAACGTATTTCGTTCCTTTACGGTTGTATTATTTTTCAGTGTTCTAGCATTGAGTTTACCCTCTTGTCATAGACATTTGCCGTCTTTTTCACACATTTTCTACTGTCTTTTTTAAGAAATTCATTTTGCGTCGAGTGATCACCAAATATTGTTAAACTAGAGATACCTCAGTTTTATTTACGACTGACACACCAGCCTAAGTACATCCGATTATTTTTTTTCTTCGATTCTGTCTGTTTGGCAGGTGTGACGTCATAGTAAACCAATTCGGAGTTAGCTCATGTGCACATAGGTTCAATAACATTTTATTTCTCTGCAGTTAATTATACACTTCACTCGTTCACAAAGCAGCATAATGCATAGGCTTGCCTGAAGTAGCAAAAATCAGTCCAATCAATCCAACCAGATTCAAGTTAAGAATGAATTTGCGTAAACCATGTGACCAGAATGACCCATCAATTAACACTTGAGGTAAATATTCATTTCTATCATTTTGCATTAATATTTCCAAGTGCCACTTATGCTGTCAGGTGGATGTGCTGGCAAGCACCACTAAATTATAAGAAATTATAAGAAATATAAAAAAAATAAAACATATAGCAAAATCTGAACCTTTAACTTATGTAAATAATCTTGAATTTCATCGAAACTGATTAATGCCTTTATTTTCAAATTACCTCCAACAAAATTGTACGCTATTCAGCTATTACTCATATCAATGTCAGTGTTGTAGTTGTTTTTTTTTTATCATTATTAAGGATCAAAAGTGCTATATGGGCACTCGGCTGGGCACACAGTTATCGAACTACAGTATGTCGTTGGGTGATCAAACTGGATCTCATTCTCCTCCCTATGCAAATTCGAGCTGAAAAAACCGGCTTCAACATAATGTGAATACCTGAGATGCGAAAAATCTCTTTAGTTTAGTTTGATTAACATCTAAGTTGCAATATGCGTCTTCCTGAGAGAAAGTCTGTACACATTCGTCATTCATTCCTGTGCGGGAGAGCCAGATCGGTTAAGAAAATCAAGTAAAGACATTTTAGGGTGATATTTCATTTCACACAGACGCACAGACACATGCATTCATGCATACATACATACATACATACATACATACATACATACTCACACAGAAAATTTAGTTTAAAATGTGTATCCACAAAAGTTTCCTATTTTCAGCTAACGGATTTCTTTTCAAGTGTGTTTATATATTGTCCTTGTGCCCAGTCTCTTCATTACTTTTACTTTTCAATTTCACTGTGCAAGTAGTACGTTGATGTAAACAAAGAAAAACAAACAAGCAAAACAAATCGTGTATTTTGCTTAGATGCGTGATGGCAATTTTCATTGAGAAACCTGTGAAACACAAGTTTTTTGTGTGTTTGTTCTTTATCCTATAATGTCGAGTAAATTGTTTCCCTTGATGTTTCAGTGAGTCTAAGATATTTACAAGTATATATTTTCTTCTGTCGATTGTATAATTCACCATGTCATTTAAAGCGGGGGGGGGGGGGGGAGAAAAAAACGTAAAAGTGATTACATTCAACTTGACTCAACACAGCTGAGCAGCTTTGGGCTTGAGAACGTGTGCAAATATTTCGCGAAAGCCTTATTCACTTCGTACCTTTTGAAGCGTTACCGCCGCAAAGGAACGGGCACATTACACTGACTCGCGTAATATTTCACGTTCCCTCTTGCTACGCGGCGCCTTGTACACATTTGCAGAGTTTTTCGACTGCCTGCGCGATAGCCATGTTGGAGACCCATGCTCCTTTCCTGACCGAATTCTGGTCCCATATTCTTGCACTCGTCGTCGGTTTCGTTGTCGCTACATGCCTGAGTCGAACGGGCGATGCTAGGAGACGTGATGGCGACGATCGGGCGATGATTAACGGTTCAGCGAGGGCTGGGAAGCCCCTCACCGTTGACTCAATGACCAGGAACGACCACGACCTCGATCGGCTAATCAAAGATCAGGTCAAACGAGAATCATGCGAACCCGACGAGGCAGACGATAATACAGGTAGTGTCCGTATTGCTTGTATCTCTTTACTTTACTCGAAGTTCATATACTTGTTGATTTTCGATAAGACGAATCTCCTATGAGATATGTATATACCTAGACCTGTTCGATTTGGTGTTGTTTTTCTAATTCCAAATATCTCTGTTCATCATGTTGTTTCGAGCTATTTGACTCATGGACTGTCATAGCAATGTTCCTTGCTTATTGCATAAAGCATTGAATCATCTTTTCATATTTTGGAAGTCTTCCAGCTATTGTCGACATAAATTACAGTATTTTAAACCTAAATAGACCTACGCGTGGCCTGCGTAGTCACGAGGTCGTTGCACATGTTGTAAAGAGACCGGTTTCACTGTGATGCCCCCCCCCAAAAAAAAAGTGTATAATACCCTCAGCAGATGTCGTCCATGACAACCCGACAGAGGCTTGCCTGATGTAGCAGCAACTGTTCAACCAGACTAAAAGAACAGACCAGAGTACTACATATAGTATAACTGCATATTCATATCTTATGCATTCCCTCGTAAGAAAACATTGTACGATGGCAACTAGAAAGTTGCTTCCTGAGGCTTATGACTAAATTAAATGTAGGCCTATACAAAGTGCACTCAAAGTGTTGCAGTTCACTGGGTATGAGCAGGTGGTATCAATAGCCTGTGACCGGTTCATTCGAGGAAAACTATACCCGTACATTTTGAAAACATTACTTAACCGGTGTATATTTGGGTGTGTACAGTCTATAGTAACGGAGGAGTACTGCGCAAGACTTTATGTCCTTCCCCTACCCCGCCCCCGTCATACCCTACCATTTTCCAAATGGGTGTGAGTGCGTGTATTCCGGCGTAAGCTAACAAGTACGGCAAAATTAGTGGGGGGAAAGGTAAATAGTCTTACCGAGCACTGAAACGGAGTATATGTATACAGTGCTGATATAATATCATCGTTTACAGTGGTTGATCTTGAAGGATCGTGGATATCCTTTAGATTTTGAATGGTGTAGTAACCTGTCCTGATTCTAAGAGATAACCATGTGATAAAAATATACTTACACAGGCGCATTTTAAACACACACACACACACACACACACACACACACACACACACACAAAGATAGATTGTAGGCCCATAAAAAGTGTTGTCAAATAGTATAGTTCACATGTGGGCCCATTCACCATCGATTACGAACTTTTACAAGGGTAAGGGTTTAAACATTGTTAAAAGGGTGCGTTTTCCTGTCTTCTCCAATAGGACTGTATAAATACTATCTGACTGTGCTGGGAACTATCAAGGCCCGTTCGATGCCGTCACGTCTTTTGTGTGTTTACTTTCTTTCAAATTGATCGATTTTGTCCATTCGCATACATTACACCCTCGCGTACGTAATAATGTAAACACACATCTGGGTAGCAGTGTGGAGTAGCAACGCACCTACAGTGTCATCAGGAGTGCAATCAACAAGTCACACATTGTAAGTTCAGGTTTTGTCTCTGTTGACAATGTCAATAGTTGACAAAAGCACTCTGCGCCAGAAGGTCGAGGTGTGAGACACGAGACAATCGACCGCAACACTGGCGTATTCAATTCAAATACGCACATATTGTAATAAAGTTTATTCATGAGAATGAGAAAGTTTGCCCGGGGGTTGCCTACATGGACCGTTTCTGTAATTCATTTCAATTTATGGATATCTTCTTTCCTACAGCCTCGTATAAATGAAGCGCTTTATTCACCTGCTCTTTCCATTCAGTACCAAAGGCGGGAATCTGCTTAGTTGTTGCTAGGTAGGGCAAGCCTCCGGAAAGCTTTGTACCACTGGTTAAAGACAACTCTTGTGAACAATTGCAAAGCATGCATAAAATTTGAATATATTAAAGAAGCGGCTTATCAACAACTACAATGCATACATTTCCGTTTATACATACTAAATAATGATCGCACATGCTGAACAATAATTTTGCAGTTTACAGTATATTTCAAAGACTTAAAGCATGAATATTATAGATAAATCAGGTAAAGGGGTCTGCCTGTAATTTGGGTATCATATTTCCTTTTACAGTACATTCGATGAACATGGGAAGCAATAATGTAAAATATACAAAAATACGAAAAGATAATGTGATTGGTTTACTCTAGTCAGCCCAAAATCGCCATGCAGATTAGACCGAGAGATGAAGTTAAATTTGAGAGGGAATTGTCATCCACAAAGATGAATTACACACCCTTATACAACCAAAACTCAAATTAAACAAAAAATGATAATTCCCTCCACGAAATATGGGGCTGAATGTTCTTCTTTCTCTGTGTCATCAGTTTGACACGGAGAAAGCAACACATCATTTGGATCTGTAAATACCATCAGTGATAATTCTTGCTCCATACGAAATGTTCTTTGCATGAACCAATGGCTATCTATCTGCCTTTCTACTTTATTCCGCTCATCACAAGGTGTAAAATGCTGATATCTTTAAAGGGGAGGGTTAGGGCGATGAAAGACCAGCGTGTGAAGCAAAGTCCACAATAGTCGTCACACATGATCCAAAGATAGAGCAACACCAAGATAAGCCATCTACTTGTATACTACAGTTTTGACATTTTGTCTGCGGGTTTAAAAGAATAGAACTTGCTACCCTGTATAATATTAAAATTGAGTGGCTGGCGGTGATGTTTTTTATGTGTCGAAACACGAAAGGACACACAACTCCACATAAAGACTTATGTTCATCTCCTCTGCATAATCTCTATCTCTCTTTGTAATATATAATATACATACATATAAGCACACACACACACACGCACACACACATATATACATATACACATACATATACATATACATATACATATACATATACATACATATATAAATATACATATATATGAAATCGTGCACATTAACCATCGTAGGGAACACCTCGTCATTAAGATTGTGTATTACGTGCTTTGCGATGATATAGTCCTGTAGTCCTAAGTTAATCTTTGGCGCGCTATGCGTTGACTCATGTTACGGGTAAATGAAGTATGGGATTTCATTCAGGATTCAATTTAAAAAAAAAATCTACCCAGAAGTTACAGGCCATTAATTCTCATTTATTGCCAGACTCCAACGCAGTAAACATCACACTATAGGCGACAACCGAATAGCAACTTTTTGTCCGAACGTGATTGCTATTCAAACAGTGCACAATGATCAAAAAATAGTATTCTTTGCGGTCCACACATCAAGAGTTTCTATTCGACAGTTAAACAAGAACCTCTTCGCGCTCCATTCACCTCAGTGCACGTAGAGATAGCACTGATGGCATGAAGAAATATCTTTCTGAGGTCATCGAAAAGTTTATTCACTAGATAATCAAGAGCTTGGCAACGTTAGCCTATGTCAATAGCCCACATCGATGGAGTAATAACCCAGTTCGGTGTTGAACTTTGCGCAGGGGGAGGGGGTGGGGTAATTTTTATACCAATAGGCTTATGTTGGATTATAAATTCACAGAGAAAAGCATCTGTAATATTTTGATTATTCATGTAATCCCTTTAAATGGTGCTTGCCAGTACTTCTATCTAACAGCAAGCCCGATATTTGGCAGTTATCATTTCTCTCTCTCTCTCTCTCTCAACAAAGTTTGTCAATGCATTTTTTTTTTCAAGCAAAACAATGAAGTAGATGCTTCCCCAAGTGTTGATTTTGGCCACCTGGTCTACGCGTAGTTCATTCTTTGCTTGAACATGAATTCCGTAATATTCACGTCGGGCAAGCTTACGTTCAATGTTGTTTTAAAAATGAGTGGAGTGCCTAAGCAACTGAGCCAAAAAAAAAAAAAAAAGTTCATTTGTAGCAATAAGCAGATAGCGAACTCCGAACTGGCTTATTGCATCAGGGTGAACTTTGAAAAATGTTGTTGTTGATGTTGTTATTCTAATTTTAAGGCATGTGTCATTCAGTTATGAATATTTACGAAAAGCGTAAGGCAAGCGTAACCAGTTGCCAAGGCCCTCTCGCTGTATGGGGGGCGAACGAAGCGAGCTCTGCTGTGTTGGACTGTCGCGCTCGGCTGGGTTCGCTTCGCTCGCCCGTTATAGCCACCATGCAGCGAGAGGGCCTTGACAAAAGGCTAAAGCAAGTGCGGAGCAGACGACAGTTGTTACCCTTCAGTCCATAAACTATTTTTACAAACCTACCCGCATGTCGCTGCACGCTTACGTAAGGACCAGTCACATCCTGGACGACTTCCAACTCTACAATCACAACTACTCTTAAACATTAATAACTTTGGTTGTTTGTGCTTGTGCGCGCGTGTCTGTATTAACAATAAAGTGTAACAATAAAGTGCCGATCATCAGTGGCGCCGGGGTTTGCCGCAGCAAGACTAGTAATCTTCCAAAGAGTGTATGCGGTACAAATGCCGATGGTAAAGTATAGCCAGATTTAATGAACTGCATTATAAATTGTACTAGCTATCTCTTGAAGGCATTTTAGAGTGACACTTAAAGTGCTGATAACAGTAGTTACGTTGCAATTGAAATTAAAAAGCCTGTTTGTACCATGTAATTATTCATCATGACATCTTTCCGGGATAGGCAACCATTGATTTATATATTACAATATCAATATCTTTCCTTTTTCTGCTCTTGATGAAACTTTAACGTTTATTTCTTTTATTGCATCCTTCTACTCATTGTAATAACTGCGACATCACTTTGACAATACGTGTACAAGGAAACATAATTCGATTAAATAATATCATAATATATATGTTACAGAGGATGCGTTCCAACTGGACTGGGAGAACCGGGCGTCATCCGGAAGACACATCCCGTACTCTTTGGAGCGGTTCACCGAGGAGGAAATGGTCCGGAGGTCTCAGGAGTTCTACCGCGAGATGAACCGAAGGCGGTCGGTCAGGTTCTTCTCGCAGGATCCCGTGCCCGAAGCGGTCGTCGAAAATCTCATCAGGACGGCGGGTTAGTTCCCAAGTAATCGATCGTCCGTGTCATCGGCCTGTCATGTTCGTCAGCATCGACACTTTGACATTCCTCAACTTCATCGTAGCTTTCGTCTAACCTCTTTTATAAAATGGGCTTTAGAATCTCTGCAATCTGATTGGTCGATTATCATGCATTGATTTTTACTGATCCACACTGAGCCATGCGTCTGGTAAATTTCGAATGCATGGCCATGCGTCCGGTAAAATCCGAACGCATGGCTCAAACCTTGCAGACCTTTAGTGTTGTGGGTGTACCGGACGCACGATGGGGAGAAAAACAACGAATTAATTTCGTGAATTTACGGGCCTATTTTTATTTTATTTTTTTTTATAAAACGAATGATGCCCAGGCCTATTTCGTGAATCAGTGAGAATTGGATGCTGTCGTTTAACTTTTGAAACAGTCGAAAACCCACAAGCGCAGTGAGTACAATATTCTCACCGATCCAGTCTGTCCTGTGCATCATTAATGTATATTAACGATGGTCACATTGATCCAGACTTTTCACCAGACGAGGAACACTTTGAAAATAAGATTTTTACGTTACTCTTTGCGAGCTCTTTAATCTATTCTTCCTTTACCATTCATCCACTTCCGGTGGATTATGTTCTATATATTTCTTTATTTCTTCTTTTTTTCACTTTCTTTCTTCCCCTCTTGTTATGATTACAACACTATAACAACCAATGAAAGTGTCCTATCATCATAATAATTCTTCTAAGAATTGGTGTCACTATGGTATAGTATTCGTTCCCAGAAATATGCATGTCCGTACCGACATGAAGACTGATGGTGCTTCAGCTGATTCATTATCTCATCTCTCTATTTGCCATGAAGCTCATTAGTTCTACGAAGGAGCATTATCTTAACTATCATAATCATTCTCTGAAGCGTTTGTTTCACTTCTGATATCGATACTTATTGTAGTTTGCCCAATTTCCCCCTGAAGTCTCGATGCTCGCCCGTTTTGTTGGTGCTTCAGCTAATTTATTAATTTCCGTAGTTTTCGTGAAGGTCCATTGTTTTAATATGAAGACAACTTGGTGCTGAAAAAGAAGCATAACGTCCGATGCGAGAGAATGATGAGGTTATCATGGTATTCAATATCTCTTCAATCCTGGTCAATATGTATCATGCATCCATCTGTTCACAGTATTATAAAGTATATGTTTAGGGCGAAGAGAAATGTATAGGAACAGCTCCATTAGGTCGACATGAGGCAAACTGAAGCAGAACAACTTATTAGCATTTTCTTCAAATAGTGCAGATAACTACAATTTCGACACTTTGATACACTCGAATCTTCATCCGTTGTATCCAGTGAACCTTTTTCATATCGTTATAGGAACGGGACCAAGCGGGGCACACACCGAGCCATGGACGTTCGTAGCAGTCAAGGACCCGGAAGTTAAAAGGCACATCCGGGAAATTATAGAAGCCGAGGAGAAGGTCAACTACGAAAAGAGGATGGGCAAGACTTGGGTGGACGACCTCAAGGCGGTGGGAACCACCTGGCGGAAACCCTACCTAGAGATGGCGCCCTACCTCATTATCGTCTTCAAACAGGTTGTTACATGATAGGAAAATGACAAACAGTCGTAGTACAGAACATTGTTATAATAGTATACCATTCTTTGTAAATAAACTAAAGTGCATATTAATTAGTGATCACAATTATATCAATTCATTTATTCATCTCAGTTTTTGACAAAATAATACAACAGTATTGAATTTTACAATACTGTAAAAAGATAATCAATCATTTACATATCTGTGAAAATGAAAAAAGAGAACATGATTAAAGCCAAAAAGGCCTTGTAAAGTAAGTTCCCTTATGTACGAGTATGCACAAAATAACTGATTTTTAAAGTACAAAGTGTAGACATGGACAGGAAACCAACAAACACAATTTAAACAAAACATAACAATACAAAACTTAAGACAAATGATATGATAAATTGACTATGTGTAATTTGCTAAAAGGTATATTTTCAGAAATATCTTAAATGAAGGCAGGCTTCTGCGTGAACAAATATTCCTAGAAATCGAATACCAGATTAATGGAAATTGGTGACATTTATTGAGTACGTCACCAATATATGTTATCGATATGAGTTATAGTACGCTTTATTTACGTTATTTCCTTCTCACCATTAAGTTTGTCATTTTGAATGGAGAAAAGGTTTCTTTAACGCAGTAGGACAGGACAGTGAAAATACCATCATGGCTTGAGCTACAGAACCTCTCGGCAGTGTCCTCCTTTTAAATGATGCGAAGACCTTCCATCTTCCCCCAAGACTCTCTTTATGACATTCATTTTGACAGGACTTAATGATTGAACATAGAACTTCGAACTTAGCATAAGTGTGCATTGCGCCATCTATTGAAAAGGTTGAGACAGTTTCTGTGACTCGAGGTTGTCGAGCGAGCACTGAGATGTAAAATTTATCTTGCTATCGCAAGACAAAACGGCTGACGTCTTGCAATAATTTCATCAATCATTGTATTTGAGAACTCTCATCGTTATCATTAGTATCATTATCAATATTATTGATATTCAATTCATTATTATTGCTATCATTATTATCATTATTGTTGTTATTATTTATTGTTATTTTCATCATCATTATTAGCATTAATATTACCATCAACACTATTATTATCATTATTTCGATTATCTTAACGGTTACTATAATTGCTATTGTCATCATTATAATCATTGTACTCGATATCATTAAGATTACCATCCCCTAAACCTCTTCAAAAACATCCGTACCTATCTTTTGTATTACTTCCAGACGTATGGTCAGCGGCCTGACGGCAGGAGACAGACGCACTATTACCACGAGATAAGCACATCAATCTCTGTAGGTCTTCTCCTGGCAGCTATACAGGTACGTACTTGTTCCTCTTGCTCTACCTGTATTTCATATCCACAACGAGACCTCCGGATTACTAGACCGGTGCTCTACCGACTGAGCTATTGAAAGCCCTAGATCGGTGTTCGTCCCAAACCCCTCGTGTGGTCAGAAGCTATAGTGTGTGTATGTGTGCCACACACATTAACCTGACATAAAGCTGACATATATATATAATATATATATATATATATATATATATATATATATATATATATATATATATAATTTTATATATGATTGAAAAGTGCTCGATGCTGTAAAGCAGAGCATATACATATTATATATTATATATATATATATATATATATATATATATATATATATGCTCTGCTTTACAGCATCGAACACTTATCAATCCTCAACAAACTATATATTCCCGACGGACATTATATATATATATATGATATGCATACAGTCATACATACTGTACGTATATTCATGATTGTGACAATGAAGACAATTATAATATGTCGCATGATGCTATAACTGGGTAGTATAGGAGCTTTCGCATCCTCAGCTTTATTGTCTATTCATACAATCATGGATGGAATAAAAGTCTTCAGCATAAGTAGTCATGTCTTTTTTTTTTTGGGGGGGGGGGGGCAACTTTACCAACTGGCCTTTTGAGTTACCATGGCAACTCCAATATTTGTTTAATTGTATTCAGATTTTTAAATATTCTAAACCTGGGAGAGATGAGCATGTTGTAACATGATTGTGACTTGAATGAATGGGGATTTAGTAACAAAAGCAAATTAGAAAATTTGCTTAAATGTAACGTTATACTAGCCACGAAATTGCCCATTTTCATTATTATTGTCATTACTATTGTCATCATCGTCAGTATTAACACAATGAATCATTATCATAATGATGATTCTTGTTATCATTGTCATGAATGCCGATAGCATTCTTACTAATTTTATCAGGGCATGTATTTCATAACAATTGAAATAAAAAAATCGGACAGTCCGCAAATCATGCTCTGAGCAATGTTTTGTGCATTGGTCATTCCTGTCGAGGAAACGAGAAACTGGTGGCAATTTTTTGGTGTGTTTTCCAAATTTTCAGAAAAAGTGCAGGATTTGTTTCTGTCGAGTTTCAGATATGACTTCATATAACTTTTTGGAATAAATTACGTCTAGATTTGAAGTTTGAGACACGAGATGAAAAGAAAAAGCACCTCGGCCCGCGGTCTAAAACAAGTGAAGTCTATATAACTTTACATACACAATGTTTGTATTATGATGCCTCCTGTCACCCCCCCACCACCACCTCGTAGAACGCCGGTCTCGTGACTCTCACGAGCACGCCGATGAACGCAGGACCGAAGCTCCGAACTCTACTGGACCGTCCAGCCAACGAGAAGGTGCTGCTTCTTCTGCCGCTGGGTTTCCCGGCCGACGACGCCACCGTCCCGGACTTCAAGCGGAAGCCGCTGGACCAAATACTCATGGTCAAATAGACCGACCAAGCTTTGATAGTCTGTTGGTTTCTTATGACAGCGGCATATCAGTAGAGCGAACTGTGTTTGATGGTGGGGTACAGACCTGCGTGTAATTTTGTTGTGCTGAAATAACTATGTTTAGTATTACGGGACACTATGTTACTCTGACGATAGTGATGTACTGTATATACATATTTTAGCTCGAGTACTGCTCGAGTTAAAGAAAAGCACATTATGTACGTGTGTTTCATGTGATTTAGGTGGTATAGTAACTTTGGCTTTGGAAACACTGAAATGTCCATAGCAAGATCGACGGCTTTAGATCACCCTCCCCCCCCCCCCCCCCCCCATCTCCCCGCCTAGGGACTGAAGATATCTGTCTTGCCTGGCGTTGCCTATAAAAGCACTTCGGGACATGTGCGCTGCTGCTGGCGGACTTGAACTACGTGCCTCTTGATTGAAGGTCTATTGGCCTGTCCACTGAACCACAACGACTTTTCAGTAGCTGAAACTGTGAGGATGGTACATTTACTTCAGTCGAGAGCTTACTGATGGGTTTACTGATAAAAATATATCGAATTCTGCCACAAGTTGTTGATAAAATTGAGTCGGACAGGATATCAATTGTGTGTTGAAGTTAACGCTTTCACGAAAGGATTTAGAAATCCACTGTCTGTATAGTTTAATGTGTAACAAGGTGTAAATGTTAACTCTCTTTATAGCAAGAAGTAAGAACGTAAGAAGTAATGATTTTTATTCATGAGCTTCGATGTATGTATTACCAGGTTGATAGGATTAAAACGATATGTTTTTTTTTAAAGCGCTCTTTAACATGTTTAAACTGAGTTCATTGTAATTAATCTGGTATATTGTTAAAAACATGGTGAAAGTCTTTGACCGCCAGTATTGTGACAGCACTTGGTCAATTTATCACTTGCTTCCATTTGTTACTATACCATCGAAAATTGAGATCAACATGCAGGGTTCATGGCGTTATGTAACGGGATCCGTCTACATGCAGTCATTAGTCAGAGTCCTCTGTTCATGTGGGCAGACCAAAGAGTCACAGATGCGCGCCATGCCGCATGTGACCCTTAGGGATGGTCACGTGTTTGCGTCGAGCTTCTTCCACTTTCCAACCTTGTTTGAGTTAAAAGTTTTGGGTAAAGAGAAACCCTTCGTGCAGTTTTACACTGTTCCACTTCATTGCGATTAGAATGTAAACCTGGTTGAATATGATACTCTGCCAATTCGATTCTGATGTGAGAAGGGATTCTACAGCTGTAATTATCGAAGTATTTTCAGAATTTACATTAACAAAGAACAGATTTCATTAATCAGAAGTAATCGTTCGAGATAATTTCTATGCTAGCGTAAGAACATTATTTTCGTAATCCCTCAAAAAAAAAATGTTGTCGTTTAATGTGAAATTGATAAAGGCTATATACAAGTCTGGATCATCTCTGATTGGGATAGGCATGAAGATAGAGCCCGTGTAGGGGATAATAATAGTAGCCCCGTCAAAAGACGAATGATCGTTACTGTTTTGTGTTCTTGCTTGTAAAACTAACCACTGTAAGCACAATCAAATTGTATTGTTTACGAATAAGTAGATATCTTTATTTGAATATTCGGCTGAAAGAATTATCCTTGTAATAAAGTGTATTACCGGTATTAGTAACATCTGACTGACCATGTGTGCTTATCAAACGTGCATGAAATAAGGTTCCAAAAGCTGCCGAACGGTGCAGAAACAAAACCGTGCTTGCAAAATTTGTGTTGCTTAGAATACAAATAACTCATGCCATACCTCATTGTCCTTGGCAGTGATTCTTTCTTTTTTAATTTCACAGGATATGATGTATTTCCTTCTCCTATTTAAAGGATGTGGAGTTTTACGAACGCAAGATAATTATAAAAATTTATGCGAGATGTGTTAACAGAAAATGACTTGAGTTGTGTGACTTCAGGCTGTGTGGAGTTTGAATGAAATGATAAATATGAAGTCCTGTGGAAAGCAGTCGTCTTGTATAATTATGTGAGGATGAATTTATTTGGTTATATTTCTGTATTTTTCAACATTTCACAACAAAATAACATCATTGGTAATTCTTTGTCAACATAACGGACAACAGAGCACAATGTTAACAAAATTTGCGTGTTTGTTATCAAGTAAGACCAATCTATGTCAAATAAACGACTATTGACGAAGGGAAAAATGCAGCAGACCGCACATCGTAAGCCTATATGCTTGAAATGATGGCGGCTTTGGGAATGGAGTATTGAAGAGAGGGGAGAAGAGAAAACAAAGTGGAAAATATTATGTGGGTAATTGTGCAAAGTGCATAGTGCAGGGTCTGAATGTGCTAGGGCCCCTTAGTGGTACTTAACTCTTCAAAAAATCTTTATTATTATTTGTTAAATCTATACTGATTAGAAATAACATTTCGAGTATAATCACTGAAAGAGAATGAAATATTTTGTATCCAAATTCTTATGTCATAAATAATTATTATTAATCTATACTATGTATAGGCCTATATAATGTTTAGACAGTAAATATTTGTTAGTAATTGCCCTGAAAGAGTGTTCATTGAAGAAGGAACACTCATTTAACTTTAGGTTTAATTCTCAATAAGAATATTCCATCATTTAGATATTTCCAAATCTCATCACAATCCAACATTTCTTCTTGAAAAGAAGTAAAACATACACATATTTCCTTCTTTTTTTTTTTTTACTCTTCGTGCCACAACAGATAAGGACATGGCATGTTTATTTCATTCCAGTTCAGTGAATATGCTAAACAGCAAAACACTTTAAATGTGTACACTGAAATAATACATCATTATGATACACACAGGATGCAATGACATGAATCCAGAGTGGTAAAACGACTATAGCCTATGCACATTATGTAGGTTGGTGTGTCAAGTAAACTGCGAGACTGCACGTCAGTGGAAGGTGCGGAGGTTTGAGAATACTCCCGCAGCTTTCCGGTAGGGCGTCTCATCCCGTGTCCGCTGGATGACTATGTCCTGCAGACTTCGGGGTTTTGTTTTGTTTTGTTTTGTTTTTTCGAGATTACAATTAGTGTGTAGTGGAACGGAATATAGTGGTCAGCAAGAAGAACGTTTCCCTAGAGGTAGAATGAAGTTTAAAGAGTACAGTTGGAACATACCTTCAAAGAGACACTCGGATTTTTTTTTTACGACTATCTTAAATGTATAAGGCAGTTCGCGGTTCCACTTTGCGCATGAGCAGAAAAAAAGGTCACTAATTTGTACCATGCAGCAGGCGTGATTGTTCTTAAATTTACAAAAGATAAGCATCTATGGTACGATGATTCATGACAGCAATAAATGGTGCTTGTCAGCGCATCCATCTGACAGCAAGCCTGATATTTGGCAATATAAAGAGAGAAATTTTTATTAATACAATCAATGCAAAGGATTCTTCTCCCAGTGTTATTGACGAACCATTCTGGTCACGTGGTTTACACAAGTTCAATTTGCGTTTGAGCATGATTGATTAAAAAAAAAAAGTCATACATTGTTATGTCGGGCAAGCTTATACATGGTTTGAAAACGAGTGGAGTACCTAACCAACTGAGAAAAAAAAAAAGAAAGGTCAAATAGGTTTTGTACAAACATGAGCAAACTCCGAACTGGCATAGTCCTCATCTTGGCCTTACTTAATATGACTAACTGGTCTTTCCGGACCGATCAATATCACTCAATCTAACATGTTCTTCGCAGCAACGTATGGTTTTAACAACATCCACTACACAAACGTTAATCGAAACTTTTATACTATTGCGGGAGATTGAATGTGCAAACTTATGGAAAAGTGAAATTCAATAGTTGTTGCCAATAATATGTGCCGTTGACGTCTACTCTATGAAAGCAATATTGCAAGAGATGAAATTCGAGTGGCTCATCCTTCCTGCTAGCAGGGCCTGCCCGGTGTGGGGGTCGGGGTGGGGGTATGTGATTCTTGGTTGTCCAAACAACATGACAGACTCAAATTATTCAATTTTCTTATTCGTATCGCAACATTTTGTAAGCGCTATAACACCATATTCATCAGCTCCCTCTATTCGACGCGGACCTGGCTATTCGAGAGCGGGACACATCGGCGCCTGTTTCTAAAGCCAGCTTAATAATCGTCAGGAAATCTTTTCACTTTTTCACATCATCCCCCCCCCCCAAAAAAAAAAGTATCAATGAGTCTTTTTGATGTACATGTTCTGAGAGAGATAGGGGAAAGGAGGGAAAGAAAAAGCAAAGAAAAAATACCAGGTAATTCTTAAATGGGTAAATTGCAAAGATGATTCATCAAATCCAAACCCCTCCCCCAAGAAAAATAAATAAAATACATTGAATAGTGTAGTTTTCTTAGTAGGTTTTTTTTATGATGAGAAAGCGCTGAAGGAAAGAAGCATCGAAGGACTTTCACACCTTGCAGTCATTGATAGGGAATGGATAGCTGAATAAATGCCTACCTTGCTGCACCATCTTGACTGGTTCGGAACCAGGAGCGTGAAAGGGGTGTGTGGGATCACCCCCGGGGTAAAGGTAACAACAGTCAGAGCTATGTGGTTCTTAACGTTCTTCGATAATATAGGTGGGGCTATTTGGATCTCATTTCGTTTCCTCTGATGTCAAAGAGATACAATTAATCTATGTATACCCAGTCCTGACAGTTGTTGTTTTTTTCTATCCCTCATAAGTTCCTTTTTCCGGGCAATCTTCTGCGTTATGTATGGCTCAAAGCCTTAATCTGAAATTAAGCAGATGCCTGTAACGGAGCGAGTCTCTTTTCATTCCTGTTCCTCCTCTTTCTTCATCTTCTTCTTATTCTTTAGAATCCTAATAGGAGACATTCGTTTCGTCTGGCAGTTTGACGAGTTGACAATAAAATAAATGATAGCTAGCATGGCATCACGTATTATAGGCCAACAGGCTCTGATCGGTTTTAATTCCTTTAGCGACCGCTGTCACAATGTTATTTACATTGTATCACTTTCCCTCTAATGACTGTGTCTGTTAGCGTCTCCAAGTTTCACGCCTCTCCGTCCACAATTCTGATGGAAGTCGGTTATAAAACTGTAGACGGAATCTTCTGCCCACCTTGCTGTCAACCAGTTTAGATATGTGGCTTTTTTATTCTTGTATCATTGATGAGAAAGAAAGTGGAATTGCCGAGTTCGTTTTTATCCGGCGACTTTAATGACACCAAATTACCGGTTGACAAGAGGGATGGCCAAAAAACAACTATTATCCTTTCTCCCCATTTTACCTGTGGTTAGCTAACCAGATAATAACTGGAGCCAAATGAAGACCCCACACCGAAGTTTTGCTCATCACAATGGCGTTGGTCAGAGGATATTGACAGGTGAAATGGGGAGTTAAGATTGACATCGCGCGAGCCTTAACTCCGGGGGCCCCACGAGGAACTGATGACAAAGGGCCGGTCGAAGGAGATAGCATCATTCTTTAACGGCATCACCTCCCAATTGCCCTGCCCCCAAATGATTGTGCCGTCTCCGCTTTCTAATTCCTTCCTGGCCTTTCTCCCTCCTACGATTTTCCGTTTTCTATAGGAGACTAAACATAGTTGATTTCTTATCCCTCCCCTCAAAACCAAAGCCAAGCCTTTGCTCGAAGCTGCAAATCGATTACGTATTGTTAAATCCGAACGGTGAGGTGTATTTAAGCGAGGTCCAGGTAGCTGCATCAATGGTCCGGGTTCGGAAGATGAATGGGCGTGGGGAGAAAAAAAGAAAGAACTGTGGCATAAGGTATCGTTTGGTTATTAGCGCAGTGGCTGGATCGTATTCAGGGTCTTATGATTCGAGTATAGGCCAGGCATTATCTGTGAATTTACACACAGCGAGAGGCCCATTCAACATCCTACGTCCATCACTCCAGCTTTAATTAGCTCTTGCGCTAAATTGCGGGGATAAAATTTGTCCATTTGCAGCCCCGGCAGCCTGCCAGCTTGTAGCTAGATGAAAAGTGTTTCTTTTGAGGAGAGCGTCTCCAGCGACAGTCACAGATTACGTTTGAGTGACGGGTGTGATGTCTGCCCGGGTCTGTAGGAACCCAGCAGTCCATCCCCAAACATAATTGCAAGACGCTTTCCGAAATTCCCAGATATGTGGACATTTTGAAGCAAATTACGGAAATGCCTGTGATGGGCAAAAGCGGACTCTTACAGAATCTACGAACTTTGACCCGGTCCGAAATATTAAGCCACTGAAAACAACGCCAACAAGAACAAACTGACAATCTTTACAGCTTTGGTGTCGGAATACTGTTTACCTAGTCAAAATGTAAGATGTGAGCAGTTTGATAGTCACCAAAAAAAAAAAAAAAAAAGAAAAACAAAACAGTGTCTAGTTGCTGTGTCAGGTAATCAGAGGGTAATGAAAAGTAATCAAATACTTTATGAAAATTTTGTAAAAATATGGTAAAATTTGAGATGAAAAATAAATTGGTATCCACTCCATGATACACAGTGTCGGTATACTTTGTCTATAACAAGACAAAGAGTCGAGAATCGGGAAGAGAGAAAATTATTCATGAGGTGACAAGGAAAATGAAAAGACTGAAAGAAAGAGAGGGACAAATAATTAGTCTGAGTCACATGTATACATGTTACGTCAATCTAAATTAATTAATTCACTGACTACTGTATAATTGGAAGTGTACGGCGTTATAATCACAAATGTGATAACGAGCAAATCTGCAAAATGAAAATTCCAGAATTGAAATTACCGTCAGTCTTAGTATCTGCAACTTTTTACAGAAATGTTGAAGAACGGAGATGGTCCATGCGAAGTAGCAATCTTGTTCATGGACGCCAGACTTAAACACAGCTCTCTCAAATGACAAACCCAGTTTGAACTGCGTGGAAATGGTTATCTTTGAAGAGGTTAGTCTCAGTCTCTCTAATTCATATAAAGTCTTCAACTATTTCGTTCTCTTGGACTAGGAATTTGTAAATAATTTGTATCGATGGCGAAGCTGGACGAATAAAAAAACGACAGTCCATTAAAGTAATCCGAAAGTGAGTAGTTAGTATTACGATGGAACTTAAACCGTTTAATATCTCAAGCCAGCACGGAGGCCGCAATTCGTACTTTCAAGTACGCTCAAACATCTAAAAGTCCAATGTAAAAAGAGAAAACACACCAAGTACACTAACAAACATTGGTGCTTGTTCAATTTACTATGTTCTTCTGAATTCGAACAGTATCGAATCTATTACTGATTTTCTCTCTCTCTCTCTCTCTCTCTACAATCATGATTGTCAGAATCAAGGATGCGTGACGTGACCCCCAGAATCAATCTTGTGACCTATATACCTGTACGCTGGTATATATGCATTTCTGCATTTTCACAGCAAATGATTGCATGTTTTCATCCCCATAGGATCATCGATGAAGATGTCCTTTGTAATGTTACTAGAACCTCAAACAATCTCATGTTCATTTTCAAAGAGTTCTACAGTTGGAGCATTGCCAAAGTAAAGCAACCACCATGCAAATACATACATAACGGCTGTCAATACTTTTCTCGCGACAATCGTTCTGGGTGTGAAGTCACAGGTCAAGTGATTCTGCGACACCACTTTTGAAGGTATAATTCTATACATTTTTCTCTCTTTTAAGGGGCGGGGTGTAGCATGTGATAAAGAGTAAAAAATAAAGCAACCCTTTAAATACAATAAAGTCATAGTCTTTCTTGCATGGCTACTCGAAAAAAAAAAAGGCAACCAACCACTGTACCCCAAAGTGTTGGTTCCTGTCCTAGAAAGTTGTATCGCGTGTTACGAGTTGATCGTACGGTATAATTGTGATATCATTTTTCTTACCTTTGAACTCTTTCACACAATCATTCATAGAACATGTGTTTTACTGAATGTCTATAGATGGACAGCAATGCATGATGCGTAAAAAAGAAAAAAAATGTGGATAGCTCTTCCATATTGTCTAGGCCCACGAATTGAGTCCCTCTGTGTGAAGTGATGATTGTGATAACACTCCGAAACACATTCACACACATATATGTCACACACACACACACGCGCGCGCGCGCGCACACACACACACACACACACACACATACGGACAAGCGAAATAAATAAAGACTTGGCAAAGGTGATCGTTTTGAGTTCGTTTACAATTGCGGTGATTACCCAATATACACAAACAGGCATAACTCCGTCGTGTGCGCAAATAATTACAGTTTACTTCCATTTGGTGTCACGTTTGACCATCTAAAAGAGATTTATAAAATTGTAATGTTTCATGTTTGGTCTGTTTCGAAAGGAGAGATATGTGAAATTGGTGTAGAAAGGAATCTAGCTCATCGCATCGTCACGGCCGAAGCGATGACCGAGAACGCACGAAGTTTAGACGAGACTTTGAGCTTTCTTTTCGTCACAGCCTCTACAGACAATGATCGCGTCAGAATGGCACAGTTAAATGCCATCCACTTTTCAGTTTATTCATCTTTAATGCGATATTTGTCATCACAATGACATATAAGTCAGGAGGTATATGTTTTCGTCTAGATACATCATTGAGCGCGTGTCCTTTATTGTCTTGTATGATAGTTATCATATTTATTATAAGTTTGATACGGTGGAATGTTTGTTCTACATTGAATTAATGAATGCCTTGAGAGATATCTTGGACACTGAACAATATACACTGTATATTCATGACGACGGGTGAATAACCATTGTCTAATATATTATTACTATACTGTATCTCAAAAAAAAAAACACAACAGCTAGGTGGTGGTGGACAAATGAATGAATAAACTTAGAATATCTATTTCTGGTCTGAAAAAAAGCCAATTTTGCAGTTTACTTCTGCAATTTCAGCATGACAATTCTGTTCGAACGAAGACAACCTAAACTTACGGGGAAAAAGAAAGCCAACACCGTACTAATGCACGTTCAAAAATACAACTAACTTTAATTCCATGCAAAAAGAAGGGGGATTATAGATTATAATATAGATTATAGATCGATAGGGTTATCGGTACAGTGTATAGTCAGATAGACAGATATATATGAATATAACAAAAAGAGAGAGAGAGAGAGAGAGAGAGAGAAAGAAGAAAAGGAAAAAGAAGAAGAAGAAAACAACGACGACGATGATGATGATGAGCGAGAGCGAAGAGGGAGATGGATTTGTTCCGTCACGATGTGGAATACGTGTTGTTAGGGAATCGGTTACAGGCCTAGCTTTACCAACTGTTTGTGTGTATAGGTTTCGGATAAGTTTATTTTCTCGTAATAATTTTCTCGTAAAAACACAGCATACACCGCACGTCGTGAACGCCATGAATGTCTGCATGTGCAGCATTACAATCAAACGTCAAACATCACTAGAAACAATACCGAGCTCTGGACTTAAAAATATGAAAGAAACAATCGGAAATCATCAAAACTTGCAGAGTTGACACTGTACACTCTTTATTCAATTTTCAGAGTCTTCACCTCAAATTTTTCAAAAAAGAATTTTGCTTTTTAAACCTATTCATCTTTATCTCTATATTATAAACATTAGATCTTAATCTCGGGCCGTTTTGCAGCTTGAATAGTTTGGATCTAACGTATCTTTATAAATTAAATGACTGCGTGGCGCTCCTCAGAAACCTTGAAGATTGAACATGATATTAGTATACAAATGATAGTAATGATTATACATTAGGAACACTATCATATTTATCTATCGGTCATAAAAATCATTATATAGCATCGAGCATCGATCCCTTGCTTTTGAACGAAATGTTGATGCCATCACAAAAAACGCCACCCACACGAAACGAGGAGATTCAAACGTGTCATACGATCAAAATATCGATATGTAATCTACATATTGATTTGATGATATCAAAACCTTATGTGTGATCTGTGGAATGTCTGTTGGTGTTTTGCCTTATTGTCAGTACGTTTTAAAAACAACAACAAACAAACAAAACTTCATATACAGATGATAATCTATTTACAATATCTATGTAGAATGCCAGTGGGTGAAATAGGACTTTTCTTTGCCTGATTTTCTCAAATAACATTCCATGAGAATTGAGGTCTTTGGTTCTGAATTTGGAATGATTTTTAGATAATTTGCAGAGACGCAACTTAAAGTGATGGTGTTCCTTTGAAAAAAAGATACTGATGTCGTAATAATTGTTGTCAATAATTTCTCAATGTAAAATGTAAGCTATGGTGTTTCACTTCAATATCATCAAAATTAGTGTTCACTATGAAACATGCTTGTAAGCTGCCGGCGGAAAGGCAGCGTAATATACCCGGCGTAAATCTGCCACAATGTGAAGTTATGTTTAAGATATGTCACCTGTACCGGGAAATGTGCACAACATCGTAAATTCCGTGATATAGATGCACTATGACCGGCTGAAGCACCAAAGAAAAAGTCTACACAAAGTTATTTAGAGTTTTTGTTTCATGTTTTGATTAAGAATATCACCAATATTTATTTCATATTCAGTAAAATGTTGTATCAGATTAACTGACCCTTGTAGTTGGAGGTGAAGAAAGTAAACTCACATATTTACAATATTGTGACATGAAATCGCTGCATTAAATCCCGCACATCATTGATTTGGTGTAACGAACGAACGCATATTTTCGACAGATTCAATATTGCAAGGCATGCAATAATTACGGGACAGTCATATTATTACGACAGAAATAACGAGTCATCTCGAGTGAGATATTTTCTTTGTCCTACTTTGTCCTCTTCTTGGACATACGGAAAATTGCCTCGTTTAGGTCCATGTCCTTATATTATTGTTGCTAATGTTATGGCAGCAGCTGAAGAAATAGAATAGTATCGGAAATTAGAATTTGATAGAATTTTATCCTGGAATTTTGATGAAATCATGATTTTTCTGGATTCGTTTGTTTTGTTGTGCAAGTTCCTAATTACAGCATGATAGCCCAACCGTTTGTCAAAATCACTCCGTATCCATTGTACTCTGATAGTAAGCATGTGTCATAATCAGCTAAAATATGTACAGGTATACAGCTGAGATCGAAGAACAGAATAAAGGGTGTTTTTTTTTTAATTTAATTTCCCTTCCTGATGCTACTGAATGATTTCATGAAACATGAAAATAACACACAGTATTTTTCTTGCAGCCATTCAGACATGCATCTCAGAGACTTAAAAACGCAAGCCTCCCTTTTCAGCAGAAATGGCTATTGGTAGTGCCTTCAACATGGAGGTTGCGATAGTTTGTCTCACGACTTACTTCATAATCGTTTTCTGATCACAAGAATATTGCAATCTAGGCAAATCTATATCTATACCGAATCAAATCAACAAATTAATCAATGATATGCATCAGTTTAAAATGTTCGTTGGGTTGAAGCTCAAAGGAATAGAATACGCAGGGGCTCCACGGCAAGAAGTTCAGGACGATTTAATATGATGATGTGGGCATGGCAGTGAGCATCATTTCACGGACGGCGATACCGGTGTGAACGCCGACACGGCTTCGGGGTCCGTCGATGCTGCCAGCGAGAGGAGATGGTGCGGTTGGTGCATTAAAGGTCTCGGGGAACTCTCCCCGATCAGCACACCTTGGTGCGACGACGATATCGACGTCGACGTCGAAGACAAGGAGGCTGACGATGAGATGAGATGATGGGATGGTGACGCGTTGTCGATCGACGAACGCGGCGATGGCATACGCGGCAACATAATCGGTGTGGTCAATGACGTCGTCGAAGGTGCGGCGAAAGGCGATATCGCGGAGAGAGACGATGACGGCGAGGACGACGACATGGGACTGATAGGCGCGTGCGGGGAATGCGCCATTGCTGCCGGCGATGACGGGAGAAGGTTTGGCTGGGCTGATGGCTGTGCCTTGGAGTCGATTCCCTCCTTGTCTCGTCGTTCTCGAGCTCGGCGATTCTGAAACCAAATCTTGACCTGGAAGGAAGGAAGGAAAAAGGAAAAGGGAAAATTTAATCAAAGAATAAGAATAAAACGACTCTAATCATGTACGCCTGAACAGTATATTGTACCCAGTCTCTCGCATTTTGTTGTGATAAATGAATCTCTTAGGTCTCTCAAATGCTTGAGTCTCTGTGTCAGGTGGATACAGTTCGATCTTTGAATACCTCGTGCACAGTTTAGTGAAATCTTTATATTCTGCCCGGTTAAGAAAATTTTGAAGTACTAAACAAATCAATTCAGGTTCATTCCTTTTTCATAAGCTGACTGATAAGTCCAGTTTGTTTGCTGCCCTTATGTGAAATGATAGCCTTCCTACTTTTTAAACAAAATGTTGAATTGAAAAATATCGGTACTCCAATAACAAACTTATTCCAAACGGTTCATTATTGATTAAGTTGTACATGTCGAGATGTGAGTTATCTGACCTTACTCTCTGTTGTTTGGTAAAAGGGCATTTACATTTCTCTGTAATTTTACATTTTAACATTGGGTTTGGTTTGTTGAGACAACGGTTAAGACAGCGATGTCGAATATCTACAATCCTGTGGTGAAGTTGAAGGAAAACAAATACTGGTAAGACGACATGAGACGAAAAAAAGACAAAGTGTATTCCTTTTCAATGAGATAAGTTAAGATGAATGATTAACGAGTAGCGAGATAGAGATGCTAGTTCACTGAAGGGTGTGGAAAGAGGTCTTGAGAGAACATTCAAAAGATTGTCTTCAGGCGGACAAAAGAGCAATAACCTAAGTCGGATTTCTCTTAGCTGCCAAATAACGTCAGAGGAGAATCAATTCTTTGAATGTCATGTCAGTATCTCTGTTGCCTATCAACCCAATAGATTCCTCGCCTGTAGACGATGTACTAGACTTCGCCAAAGTCAGTTTGAACAAAACGAAGTTGCGTAACTGCGTTGCCTGCCTGTCTCTCAAATGAAAGCCGAGGATATTATACATTTCTGCGCCGGAACATCACATCATTATCAGCCCTTTTGGGAGATATTTAACAATGCCTGATCACCTATTAAACAAGTCATTTCGAACGTTCTTTTTCCTCAGCTAGGTCACATCATTACTTGTCATGATTACGTAGAAATCCATCGAGGTGGAAAGTGGAAATGTCATACATGGTGACATCCTTTATTGGAAATCAATCGTCGGCAGGAGAATGAGACTCTATAAATGTCACTCCAGATGTGTATACAGCGTCTCTATGGACCAGGGACGAATAGTGATCATGTAAAGTTGCGGAGTTTGCATTTGCCACATACACGTACTCTAAAACCTAATTAATCGATACTTGCGTAAGTCACTTTTTCAGAGACCTTGTTTCACAGAACAATCCTTAAAAATTGCGAGCATATTCTCGAAATATGTGTTACATTACCCCTAGCAACGACAGTAAGAAAAATATAGAAAAAAAAAACAGAGAAGAAAAAAATATGTATGTATAATTATCTGCGAAGGAAAAAAACACTTCTCTTTTTATATTGCTCGCAGTTAGGTATAGACGCCAAATGAAAAGTCTGAAGCACTTAAAAAAACAAAGTGTATAACTTATATTCCTTTTGTCATATCACAGCTGTTCAATGAGGAAACCTTTTGTAGTATAGAAATCGCATACTAAGTTGGCCTACATTGACATATTATAAACTTCTAGCAAAAACAAAATTAATCTACTAAACATATCATGCTGATTATAACAACAATATGCTTATTTGAAGTGTGTCAAAATACGATGAAATAATAATACAATAGGTTGTAAAGCAAATATGCATAAATTCATGTGTTTGTGTAAATGTGCGTGTCAATAGTTTTAAATGTCACGGTAGATGTTCCCCGACTGCTGACAAATCTATCTAAAGTTCTACAAAACTGGACGAAAGGTGTCACAAAATTCTGAGCGATTCACTGCCGAAAGCAGCCACATTAGTCATGCGCATTAGTCATTCATTGTAGTGAAGGCAAATGTAATTTGGTGTACTTTTCGTGGCGGACGACCCTTGCCTGACCCGATTCATTTTCATTTCACTTCTCATGTATGTTTAATCAGAGAAAAAGCGAACAGAGAGTGTCCCTTTTTGCATTCGAGAGGGGAGAGATAGTGGAGTTTAGATTAGCCCACTTTTGATTACTCTACAAATGTCATCACTTCAATCTTGGGTAGATAGGGAACTTACGTCAACACGCGCGCCGGGTAAAACAACTTTATAGGAAGAGAATGATAAAAGAGACAGATTTAGGGACAGACAGACAGACAGACGGAGAAAGCCGGAAAAAAGAGGGAGGGAGAGGGACCCTTTTTTTGTCCATTAAAAAAAAGTCAGCCAATCGACTGACATACCTGACTTTAATCAACGGCAACTGATGAAGACGAGTTAATAAAAAGGATTCTTCGTTCGGTTTTAATTAGTCACTCGCGGAGTTTGCGTCCAGACGCTGATACCAGTTAGGTGTTATCGTTATTGGATAATTACGGCGCGTTGAGGCTAATGAGCCCGGACCAGGCAGAGTCCGAGCACATTGAACAGTCAACAGATGTAATCTGAAGTTGATTTGAAAATGCCTCCACAGCCAAAGGCTAACTAGTCGAGGCAGTCGATAAAAGAGAGGGAGAGGGAAGCTAAACATCAACAAAAACTAAACCTCGAATCAAGATTGACAGCCATGAATATATTAGGGGGCAATATCCTAGGGCCAACACTCCTCTCATAGACACTTCCGAAAACGGAAGCATTGACTTGACGAGGGGTTCCTTTGCTTGGCATTTGTTTGTTTGTACATTTTGTTTGTTTGTTTGTTTCGTTTGTTCTTTTGCACTGTATCGCTCTCGTCCTAAAGTTCGATCACGTGACATTCTGTTGTTCCTGATTGCTTCTTAATAGTTTTTTTTTTTTAATTTTTTTTATAGTAGTGACAACAAAGTGATGATGCCGTAATTCACTGTAGAGAGTGTATATCATCAGGGAGGTGAGAGGAAAGTGTCTCACCTCCCTGATATCATAGAGGAGTTTAGCATTTTGTCGGAGCGTGGTTACATCATACTCTGATGGGATATCGAGTGCGCCGAAATATTATGACGAGTACTTGTTTAATGTATATGTATGAGACAGTAGCTTCACTTCATTCCTGAACTTTCAGGAGGTGGAATGCTAAAATCACATTGTTGGAAGTTGATGAAAAAATGATGACATGAAAAAAATGATAATGATGTTTTTCTAGTGTTGCATAACAATTTGAAACATTTCTGTTGTTTTTCTATACGATGACTCCAAATAGTGTTAATATATCTCTGATGAACAGTTGAGCCATCTTACACGATGAAACGGAATATAAGTCAAAGTTAGCACACACTGATTCAGACCATATCTATCTACAATATGCAGTAAATGTAAAAAAAAAAAAAAAGGATCGCGATAAAAAACAAAAGCAAAATAATGTCTACGAAATCTAAGAGTGCGTGTTCAGTAGCGACTCTGGAAGCAGTACCGACGGCAATTGAGGCGATGGAGACTGATAAAGAAGTGAATGACCTGCGAGACGTTAGAAGTCGCTCCCTTTTTTTTTTTTTAATAACAAATATTACTTTTTTTAATAGTCTTGGCCGGAACTGAAAATTGGAATGTCTGGAGTTATGACAATGATATGAACCACTGGTACCCCAAGATAGCTGTTTCCGGCCTATAGGTGGCACCCAAGTAAGCCTCTCTTGATCCGATAGGAAGGTCACAAGATAACCACTTTTGGCATGTCGCTTTCTCTCTGCACTGACGTTAAATAAAAACAAGTCAGCTGATTTCAAAAAATGAAAAAACAAACAAACAAACAAACACACAATTTAATGTAGCATTTCTCCAGCCAAGCAAAGTAATTTTACTTATTTAAAATGTTTCTTTCTTCTTACTTTATCCTGACTTCCTAACTTTCCTAAATCCAACCCTCACCGTTGTCGAGAAACATTTGTGAGATTAACGTAATTATATGAACAAACCATATATATATAAGATATATGAATATGCATCATGTGATATATATATATATATATATATATATATATATATATATAAGATATATAATATTTATATGCATATGGGTGGAAGATTATGTAATCATTGTGTGTATCTATATTGATGGTGATGTACGACAACTGTGACAACCCTTATAAATTTTTGCCTTTGATATTTTTATAATGCTAGGGAGGATGAGTGATCACAAGGATATCACGACGATGTAGTATAAATGTGATGGGGGATTAAACCAATTTGGAAACCTGAGGGCCATATGTTTACAACCACAAAAAAAGACAATGAAATTGTTCTTGAGTGTAAGAACTAAATTTGCCTCTGATATATACTTGAAAACTGAAAAATCGCTTCAATTCTCGGCTATTGTGTATCGTAATTGTAGGATTTCTGGGAATTAACTCTGGAAAGAGAATCAGAAACGGCGGGAGAAGGTGAAGAGAAAAAGGGAAAGAGAGAGAGGAAGCGAAGGAGATGGAGGTACATGGTAGAAGGAGAGACAAAGAGACAGGGAGGGATTGTTCCGAGTTGATCCGTCACAGACCGTTCTTGGGGGTGAATCATGATGCGTAACTATACTGATGGACTGAAGGCTTAAGTCATCTTCGTCACAAAGACTCCTCAATCGGCGTTACAAAATGATCAATTGTCGAGAAAGCAAAGCTCTCATTTTTTGTTTCTTCTTCGTCTGCTCCTTCTTCTCCTGCCCAATTTCTTCTCCCCCGCCCAAATTCTGATTTCCAACAAATGTATAGGCTTTACACCGATCTATACGCAACTTGTTTTTTGTCATGCTTGCAACAGGCACGTTATTGACCTATCTCCATCAACAAAAGATTGTTGGCTCTCCAAATTTTGTTGTCCTCTCTGCGGCTTAATTGTAACACTGTACCCCCATCTGATTTATTGCGAGAGTGAGTCATTCCTAAATTGCGCGTGCCATACAAGTAGGAACGTCACTCATTCTTTTTTTTTTATGATAACTCTGTGGTGTCATGGTGATCAAAGTTTGTTACAACATTCTACGTCATCAGCCATCAAGCTACTTGTGTTGGATGTTACCGTGTAGTAAGTAACAGTAATGACCAGGCAAAAATTTCGCTACATGTTTATAGAAAACTGGAGATCTGCAAATAAGATTCTTGTAGGCCAAGAAACTTACAAAGTTGTTCTTCCATTTTGGATGTTAGGGAATATGTAATTAATTTCAATTGATTTCATTGCGAAAAATAACTCTTTTTACGGGAAATTTCAGGTTTGTTTTTTAAATACTCTGTTCAAGTTGCATGTTTGTTACCGAACAGACTTTTTCTTCTAAAACTCTCAGCTTTGAGGTCGATATTGCGCTTAAATGTTTAAGTATACGTCGATCAAGGCAAAGGAACATATTATTATGAATTATGATGAATTATTCGATATCACATAAATCTAACTATAGCAGTAACTGAAGTCATTTTCATATCAATACATTATAAGAAAAAAATTCATTAATTAACAGGAAAAATCAGACATCTGACCTCTTACGAAATAGATTCCACATCTTATTTGAATCATTCAAATGAATATTCAACTAACAGAATCCGCTAACGAATCCGAGCAACCTGCTCAATGTAATTCAAACAAACGGTCCAACAAGAGGAAAAGGACGAAGAAACACATGTAAAGAAAAAAAAAACCCAGAAGATATCAATCTGCCGAAGATTAACAAGTGCATTATTCACATAATCAATTTAAGACTATCATAACATTTACCCGATTCTCAGAGAGATTCAGCGCCGTTGAAAGCTCAGCCACGTCGATGCTGCTCAGGTAGTGGGTGCAGCGGAACTTCTGCTCAAGCGTAGCCACCTGCGTCGGGGAGAAAGGCACCCGGGGGTTGCGTCCCAGCTTTCGCTTCTTCGTCCCGTCTTTTCTCTTCGTGCCTATCAGCCGGGTAGGATTAAAAGAAAATACTCGAATGATTTCACTCTCATGTCTTTCAGGTGATTTCAAGTCATTCCATTTAAATATCATATTGTAAGCACATTCCAACCTTGTATTGTCAATTATCTGTCTGACAGAAATATTACGAAAATAAGATCACTTAATATTTGTATGCAAAGGATAACATAACATCAGCAGAAGTCTATTCGCATAACTTTCCTTCATAATTGATTTACATTTTAAAAAATGCTATGAAGCATGAATTCACGTAATGATAAGAAAAATACGCATCTGCCCTCTCTAATGTGATGTAATTGTTATTGTTTATGATATGAAGCACCACATAAAATCGTACAAAACAAGCCCACAAAATTTTAAATCTTGGTTACTTTGAAGAAGATGGCAATCACATGCGCTCGTACGATTAACATTAGATCAGGAAATTCAATGAAGCCTTGGGTAATTGGAAATAATTTGCGTTACGAAACCGAGAAAGATAGACTGAAACCTTAATCCACACACAAATCAATATTTCAAGAAAAAAATATTTGCTTCATGTTTTGTTAAAAACTCAAATTAGAAATACTGAATGCTTAAATATGACAATATTATTATTCCATTCATTTAATCAATTTTGTTATATATTCCTCTCTCTCTCTCTCTCTCTCTTGATATTTATAGAAACCTACAAAACACACACACACATACACACACACACACACACACACACACGCACACACACACACAAAATTCGATTACCGAAACTACTTGAGTCATCCTATAAACAATACAATAAAACGAATTACAAATCAAAAGCAAAGGCAAATCTGTCATGGAAATCAAACAAATTTAATCTCACAACACTGTCCTGAATATCAAAACCCTGCAGAATTAGATGATGTCTGGTGTTTTTTTTTTCTTCAGATAACACAGACTAGTACGTCGGTCCAACAGAAATATCATTCAATGAATAAAAATGAAAGAAGCTGCTAGCTAAAACTCAGTATTTTTGTCTAAGAATTCATTGCCAATAATGTTCTTCCAAGAAAAGGCGGTTGTTTCGAACGCCCTCCGGCTCACTGCTGGCGCCTGCAGGTATACACTTTCCCCCTTAAAATAGTGATGATAGCCATTGTAATGATTCATTTACTGCTGTTAAGTCTGGCTCGTCCGTCCTGCGGGGAACGGCGGGGAGGGAGCCGGGTAAACGATTCACTGCTCCGAGACACATCGCATTGGCATCTAACGACTTTTTGTTGAACCCTCTCAACACCAAACCCTCGATGTGCCGCTGACGTTGCACTCAAACAGGTTGCCGTTGGGAATGGCAGGTTTAATGTCACCAGGTCGGTCGAGTAGGGTATGGAGGGGATTAACTTGCAAAGCGTCGTCTTCCTGATGCACATAAGTTTCTTCTTTTCTCATCATTTTGTGTGGATTAACACGATTAAGGTTATATTTTACACAAAGTTGACCAAAACATTATAGCACTTTGAGCTAGTTTTCTATTTCAACATTATGCTTTGCCGAATCCACAAACGCCGAGAATGACTCCGGAACTGTGGTTCAGGAATCGCTGAACAACGTTATCATCCTAGTAGTTTCTACTGCATTTCCATTGTAATTCACAATTACATATTTTCACATTGCAAATTTTCAAACTGCTTTTTAATCTGCCTTGCAATTAATCCGTCCACAGTTTAAGCACAAAGTAAGGAATTATAAACTTAAGGAGTAGAGCCCCCAAGCGGTAGCATTGTTGAAATAGTTCAAAAAGATATGGCAAGTATCACTATGCTCCCGTGAATATCAAAATAAACTGCCCGTATGATTTTTTTTCGTCGTTATGGAAGAACAAAATGAATATAATTAGCATAGCATCCAACGTCCTTGTGGAAATGCATTGCTGATGCAAATTTCTAGAAAATGTCTTGCTCACGTGGTCTTTGGTAATGAGGATGTCAACTTCCAGTGGGGAAGATTGACGTGGATACAATTACTGGCAAACAGAGCAAAGCAAGAAGAAGTCGCCGTCACTATCTTTCCAGCAACAAGTGATAAAAATCAACGACCGTCGTTGCCCTTTACACACGCACGCGTGCACACGACACAAACAAGTACTCAGCGGCACCTCCAGCGCGCCGAGCCACCCGCCGCGGCTCACACAGCGCGTCCGTAGCTCCAGTGAGTAGACAAAGCCACGAGAGACCCCCTACAGCAATAAGTCCCGCTTGGTTTGGCCGCAAATTACTCCGCGTTTCTTTCCTTTTTTTTAAACATACAAATATCTATTTTAATGCCCCGTCGCGGCAGAATGAATGAACAAGGTGGTAAAGAAAGCGCTACACCTAACCATCAATACACATTCAGTCTTCTTGTCGAACTCTGCGGGATGCACGGGTCTTTCAAGGCAAACTTTATGTACTCAGACCACTTCACTGAAAATAATCGTCGCGTATTGAACCGTTCGCGCAAATGTTTGTTTATCGGTTGATTCGGCAATTTACAACTAATGAATGTTTGCTTAGCATTACAGAGCACATTCAGTAGTAAGGTCTACCCTCTTTTTTTACCTCTCACTTTAGAAACGCTGAGTGTGCTGATACGTTCTTTCGATAGCCCTAAAGGCACCGAGTGAGAGGTACGAATGTTGATAAAATATTCTAACAATTACACAAGAATCAAGTGGTGGTCCGTCGAATGGTAATTTCTTTGAATCTCCTCATAAACGTATGACATAGGGTCAATGTACTCAAGAATAATCAATTTAAATGGTGATTCACATCCACCATTTTGATTCAAAATGTTAGTTACTCCCTTTATGTCTATAGAATTTCGCTATTTGAATAAACAAACAGGGGACTTCTTTGAGTATGTAATATACTCCTTTGCATTAATGACTTTTGTCCATGTTACATGAACTGCGATTAGATGACTTTTGGTTGAGAAGATGTAGATATGCTAAAAATACATTTCAATTTCAGAATACCTTATAGGCTCTTTTACTGAGTTTTTTACTTGAGATTTGAAGCACTTTTTTTTTCTTCCTGGGACCTCATCCACAAAGTGGAAATGGTCCAGAGAAAAGCTGCGAGATTCACTTTAAATCGCTACCATAACACCTCAAATGTCTTCAAAATGCTGCAAGAACTTGATTGGACCACTCTGGAACAGCGCAGAGAAAATGACAGGCTAATTATGATGTACAAAATACACAATAATCTTACTTATCTTTCACCACAGGACTATAGTATCAAACAGGTTACTCAGCTGACGAGAGCCTCGCAACCACATTCCTATCAGGTACCATACTCGAGAACTGAATCGCATCGCCATTCGTTTTTTTTCCAAGAACTGTAAGGAACTGGAGTTTCAGCGTCATCTGTGGATCATTCCGAAACCGACCAACGGTTGATCACAGTGGCTAGCTATTTTCTTCAAATTTTCTATGTGCTTGTAAATATCTGTAAATAAACTGTATTACAGTTAAACTCGCATAAGTCGATCTTCTCGGGACTGAGCAAAACACATCGACTTAGGCGAGTTTCGACTTGTACGTAAGTCGAAAAAAATCGACTTAGAGTTACACCACACGTACATAAATGTATAATGTACATGTATGTTGTCTACTCTGGAGCCGAGAGCTGGAGCGGTGTGCCCGATATTTGCCCTTCAGCAAGACACTTTATCCACATTGATGCAGGCCAGGGCTCCACACTATAACTTTTATTTTGGTGGCCCCAAAATGATTGATTTTTTATTTTTTGGTGGCCCAAACAAAAAAACAAAAACAAAAACAAGCAAAACTAAATCGGTCCTACGTTCGGTCCGAAAGTTACCGTTATTTATTTCTGATTGTAAAAGCAGTCATCCACCATTTACAAGTATTTTAACACCTTCCGGAGCCGAATGTTGCCGTTAATCATTTTCAAATGTAAAAACAAGCAACCGACATTCATTCTAGGATCTTACGGAGCTGAATATCATCCTTATTCATTTCCGAACGTGAAAGCAAACATCCGCTTTTTATTTCATCTAAATGAGCCGATTGATACCGTTAATCATTTCCAAATGTAAAAGAAACAATCTGTTACTTATTTTAGCATCGTACAGAGGAGAATATTACCGTTATTCGATCTCCAAATTCAAAAGCAAACACCCGACATTTATTTTATGATCGTAAGGAGCCGAATGTTACTGCTGTCCACTTCCGAAAGTGAAATGAATCATCTGACATTTATTTTGGCATCTTCAGGAGTCGAATGTTACATGCTATGGACTTTCGAACGTAAAAGCGAACTTTCGGCAATTATTTCATCATCGTACTGAGTTGAATACTATAGTTATTCATTTCCGAACGCCAAAGCAAACATTCAACATTTATTTTAGCATCTTCCGGAGCTGAATGTTATTGCTATTTACTTTCGAACATAAAAGCAAACATAAGACATTCATTTTATCATCGGACGGAGTTGAATACTATTGTTATTCATTTCCGAACGTTAAAGCAAATATCAAACATTAACTTTACCATCAAACGCAGCTAAATGTTACTGTTATTCATTTCGAAATTTAAAAGCAAACATCCGACAGTTATTTAGCATCGTATGGAGAAGAATATTACTGCTATTCACTTCCGAACGTAAAAACAATCATCTGACATTTATTTTAGCATCTTCTGGAGCCGAATGTTATTGCTATTTACTTTCGAAAGTAAAAGCAAACACCCGACATTTATCTCATCGTCGTACGAAGTTGATTATTATTGTTATTCATTTCCGAACGTCAAAGGGATAATTCGACATTTACTTTAGCATCTTCCGGAGCTGAATGTTAATGTTATTTACTTTCGAACGTAAAAGTAAACATCCGACATTTATTTCATCATCGTACGAAGTTGATTATTATTGTTATTCATTTCCAAACGTCAAAGGGATAATTCGACATTTACTTTAGCATCTTCCGGAGCTGAATGTAATTGTTATTTACTTTCGAACGTAAGAGTAAACATCCGGCATTTATGTTATCATCGTATGGAGTTGAATATCATTATTTTTCATATCCGAACGTCAAAGCAAACATTCGACATTCATTTCAGCATCTTCCGGATACTTTTTTTTTTATCCTTATTCATTTCCGAACGCAAAATCAAATCTCTGACATTCCAAAAGTATAAGCAAACATCCGACATTTATTTTAGTATTATACGGAATCGAATATTACCGTTATTCATTTCCAAAATTAAAAGAGCAAACATCTGACATTATCTGACATTCAGCATCTTATGGAACCGATTGTTACCGCTTCATTTCCAAAACTGCAGGCAAACATTCGGCTTTTTTGGTGGCCCGGCGTGCGTTTTTGGTGACCCCGGTCGCAAATTAACCATTCGCGAAATCGTGATTCGATTCGCGAAAAGACTCCGCTAAATATAAGGCATAGATCGCTACACTCGGCAGGGGCTACGTCGTGCTTTCACCAGGTCTCGTTACAAAACCAAAATCTCGCGTGAGTTCTTGCGTTACCTATCGTTAATGTTAACGAAACATCGTTAATTTGCGCTAGGGATCGTTACTCATCGTTGCTACAAACGTTAATTTTCCCGATCGTTAGTTTGCGTTACTAACGATTCAGGTGAAACCGCTTGCGTTAATGAAACGTTAATGCATGTTTATTTACGCAGTTTCTTTTGGTATATACTGTATGTAAACAAAAACTGGCGTCTCGTGATTTTGACAGTGATTTATTACACAATAAAATCTTATTCGACTTAGGCACAGTGAATTCAATGGTTTTTCCGTGAAAGTGTTCTTGGAATTTCATCGACTTAAGCGAGTATTCGACTTAAAAAATTCGACTTATGAGTGAATTAATACACGTAAGTCAATGGGGAAAAATCGGGACTTTTTAAAATTATCGACTTGCGCGATTATTCGACATATGCGATGTCGACTTAGGCGAGTTTAACTGTATAATGTAAATAGCACAGTCTGCAAGAATCTTCAGCCTATTGAAGGAGGCAGACTTAATCAGAAGAAGAAGAAGAAGAAGAAGAAGAAGAAGAAGAAGAAGAAATAGCATACGAGCGCCAACATTAGCAAGCATATTTTATTCTTCATCATGAACATTGTTAGCTTCTAAGTTTTACTTGACACTAAAATATGAATTTACTTTCAAGAAAAGAAAAATGCTTGGAGCTCAGTTGTTTAGTATATTTTGACATCAGTTCACATCATATCAGAGAGGAATTCCGGACCAGATAAAAGTTAGTGTAATTAAAAAGAAAGAGTGGAATTGCGTAAGACAATAGTGGAAATTTGTTCAAAATCGGATAAAAGTTCAGAAAGTAATGATATTGTAAAGTTTCGCTAATTTTCAAAAAACATTAATTGAAAGGTCAATATGAATATGCAAATGAGTAAGTTGATAATGTTATTGCCTCGCAACTTGCCATAAAGTTTCTACACAAAATCTTGCAAATATTAGAATTCTGTATAGTAATTTATATAAGCCCCAAATAACTGTGGGAATAACTAAGGGACCGTTATATACTAATCAAGTTATCGAATTCGTATTATTTGAAGAAAAAAAAAACAGTAACCGCTGTTCTATTTTTCATTTTCTGACACTTGATTAAAAAAACCCAGCTGTTTCTGATTCTAAGCAGAACATTTCGGTCTACAGATCAAACAGCGAAGATAAACAAAATGTAATCAATATCTTGTAGAGTCGCCTTATCAGAAATTAAAATCTTATAAAAAATTGAATGACTGAGTGAGATGAAGTTCGCGAGCAACACTATAAGGAAGAATAACAGTTCATTAAACGCTTACTAAAGAAATTCATTACTTTCTCGAAGAAACCAGTATCCAGTTGGGAAATCCCTGCAGATTAGAATAATACACTTTGAAACTTGATCTAGGAATGAGTCTAAAAATTCTTGTAATATCTTCTGTTAATTCTCATAGATCATGATACTCAATATGATATATGCAAAACATATTCTATGACATCTGTTAAAAATTTTCATCGATCATGATAGCCACGATAATGGCCATGATAAAGAGTATCTTTTCTGCTGAAACACAACAGGCTTGACGTAAATGAAGACGTAAAATATTTGTGACCAGAAGTTATATAATCTATAACTTCGTATAGTGTCTATTCATACACTAATATTTGCACATATACGCTTGGCTGTGTAGTATGTGAAAGTGTGTGTTTGTCAGCCCCACATGTATGTCCTTATTGCGTCTTTTTACATTATTATGTTCGAACATGATGTTCCGGAAGACATTTAAAATCACCATCCTATATATGTTGAGTGAAACGGCCCATTAGAAAGCAAAAATAGGATTGCGTCTTTTGCCACAGTCTTGACTGATCGTAAAATTATCAAACATCCATCTTTGTTCTCTGCACAGACATGCATGTAGTGCTGTGACTAATCATCAGACAACACGTACGCCGATCTATTTCGCCTCGACAGCGCTCACTACCGTTACGCTGTCTGGACCGTATTTATCTCCTACGGACAATGTTCTCTATAACTTAATCTGAACATTTTTATTGCTCATGCTATTACTGTGTTTTACTTTTAGTTAACCACAAAACGAGCAATGAACAATGATGCTTCAATCTGTCGTTTTAAGACTGAAAGCTTCGGATGTTAGATTGCTTTGTTAGATCGGGGACTGGTTTGTTGTGCCTACCGAAGCCAACTGCCTGAAGTTGAAGAAAGACAGACTCTCAGGTTGAAATGATACTGTAAAAACATGGTGTATGCTCGACGTGCATCCTTCCACCCACCCCCATCTTTTTTTCTCGCTCTTTCTTTTCCTATTTTTATCTTTATTTTCAACACCTAATGGCTCTAGAACTCGTCCTCGTGATTTTCTCGCTTTTCTGTTGATGATAAGGAAAAAAAGAAGAAAATAGAGCTGTAAATATAGCACAATGTCACAAAGAAACAAATGGGGATGAACTCTGATTACGTTATGATTGGAATAATCACCAGCAGCGAAAGTATTAATTCTTATACCCAAAGGGTAAAATGGCACTATCCATACCCATTTCTCCTGCATTTGTGCATTTTCGTTGATATTTTTTTCTTTGTGAACCGTGTTTTTCTTTCTTTTTCTAACAATTTTATTTACTTCTTTTTAATTTTCCATTCTTTACAAAGCTTCAAATAAAATAGGTCACTGCATGAGAGCGAAGAAGTTGTAATCAACATCAAGATGGAACAATGAAACACAAACTCCAGATATAGGTGAAGACAATCCAAGCCGACAGAAACAAGCAATTTGTCAGCTAACATTTGTTACACATTTTGACTATGCACGAACATTAGAAATGAAAATTGTTGTATATCTTATATTAACTGACTTTCCAAAACGAGAAAGATAAAACAATTAAAAAAACACAGGACAAAATAATAAAGCTCCCTCTGAACTATGGGCTAGAATAATACCTGTAAAACAGTCTACTGACGAAAATGGTTGACAGAGACAAATCCATCTAAATACTAAGCAAATATTATACAGTTTTTTTTTTTCTGTTCTGCACGAAGAGATAGAAAATTATGAGATTGAAAACAGAACCAGCAGCAATGCAATCAACTCTGGTATTAGACTATAAATCTCATATGGTGATACTGTGGCTGATCTAAATTCAAAAAGAAAAAGCAATGAAGATCTTTCATCTTCGTAAAGCAGTTACTGATCTTTTATTTAAGTTCGAGTATGCCCAAATGAAAAATATGTTACCTTTATTTGTTACCTTGTTTATCATTGGTAACAGTGACTAAAAAAAAAATGATCGAGTTATAACATTTTATGCATGTGTGTTCGTCAGTTGTATCACAAAACATCCTACCATATAAACATTTCGCAATAAATTCTAAAATATAAGGAGATATCGCTATTTTTCTCAATAAACCATAACTGTAGACAGTTCAATTGAGAAACAATTTCATTATAACTGTTGTTCACATTTTGTACATTCATCTATTATACTGACTAACATTTGTACATTTGCTATTTCTATCCCTAAATCACACTTTAGAACTATCTTGAAGCACTAAAGCTGGATTTTTGTTTCATCTGCAAACGGTAAATAATACCTTTAAGTTTGTGTTGATTATCTTTCAAAAATGTTCATTTATATTCAAGTCGTACCTGCAATAAAATTAAATTACTCATTTTGAATTTTGATGTATGAAATGCTCGGAATCATCTGCTGAAGTAAACATCCTTCTTAAAACCTTTTAGAAGAAGATGAATTTTAATGATGACAAATAAGTTGTTTTTGAATGAATAATAATATTTATATATATTAAAATCACATTCATATATATATATATATATATATATATATATATATATATATATATATATATTCAAATATAGGGTAGTACTGACAACTACAACAGAAACATATATGTTAATTTATGGTCCCTTTGGGCATACTGTATCATTCAAGTAAAATAAAACCAGGTCATTCGTGATTTCTCCCCCTCCCTTGCACTTGCAGCGCTTTTGTGTGTATGTGTGTGTGTGTGTGTGTGTGTGGAAACCCTTGAGAGTAATTTTAAATCATTTTGTCAGGAGTAAAGCTCTGTCATCTCATCAAGCATTATTATCCATGTTAATTGTGACTGCCCCTGCAACATGAAAAATGTCATGGAAGATAAAATGTAACAATTTACTGTATTGATATCTGAATGGTTAAAGAAAATTGTTTATAAAAAGAGCTTTCTTTAAAAAAAAAACAACTCTAATTTTACTTAAGTTTTTGTGTTGTTGGTGTGTTTTTGTTTGTATTTTGTATTCTTGAAAAAGAAAACTTGCAGAAATAAACTGAAATTTAAAAAAAAGTCTTACTTGTTAAAGGACTTAAAAGTATTAATAACACGTCTTATTAAAATCAATAATGAAATGATCATTTGAAAAGATAATGAATAAAATGATGAAACAATATAAAGATAACAATGAGCAAACATTGCATTCCCCATTTAGAACCTCATATTTTTCCGACCGGGAGGAAAGAAAAATGAAAATATATAGAACAATATCTATGTGGGAGACTACTGTTAAACTCGCACACAGATTCCACAAAGAGAAAAGATTCACTAAGTTAATAATTACAGGTATAAGCAATTTTAAAGTTCTACAAGGGAGATGATTTGGAGGGCTTTTCTGTACCTTACATAGCTATCAATAACTATGTCTAGTATGTAAAACAGAGAGAATGAAGCAATCTATGCAGCATCATAAACAAAGTAATCTGTTTCATAATATGTCAGCGGTGAGCAACCAAGTCTGTATAATACATATACAAACATATTTATTCATTCAATTAATGCTTTTTAGATATGATGCGAGTAGCATACTTATAAATATATATATATATGTGTGTGTGTGTGTGTGTTGTGTGTATTTTTGTTTTTGTTTTTTGCTGTGACTGGAATTTTACTTCTATCTTTGGATTAAATTTTCTATTTCAGTCAGACGAAGTAAGAGCCTAACCGCCATGTTAATGAAGAGTAAAGTTGATCAATCTGATTTATCTCAATTTTGATTGAGATCCATGGAAGATTTGACATTCGTTGTATATCAGACTCAATATTAAAACAAATCTTTAAGATGTGAAGTCCCTCACAAGTAAACTATTACTCTGTCATTCTTTCAAGCTTCTGCTTTAGTGAAAAAAAAAAAGATGTTTCTCTTCTGATCAGTGAATCGGTGTGTTTAGATAATATAAGATATGAGTATTATATGTCATTCTGCCATTAGCGGGTGATGTTGCCTCTCAACCTATTTTTATCCCAGCCTAAATTTCAAACATGACGTGTGAAAATTCGCAGACACACAGACACACACACACACACAATCAAACAAACAAACAAACAAACGAATAAGAACGCTATAAATGTTGTTGTCATCGGTCATAGAACAGTCAATCTTGTGCATCACTTAGAGTATTCTTCCTTTAGGATGGGCGTAATTCATTATAACTCTTAATGACACTGATGAATGATTGTTCTGTATTATTAGACAGATTATGTATCATTTTACCGAAGTTGAATTTGTAAACAAGGAAAGATTGTTTCAGAACTTTTTAGGGCAAACCCAGATCTTCACCTTACGTCTACCAGTGAGTTCGGGATAGTATGGAATTGCTTCAGCTACTGTTAAACAAAACAGAATAACGAGAGCTAACAGGCAACATATTTTACATAATGCTATAATCTTTACGAAAAATAATGCGTGAATTGTGCAGAAAATTACAATGTGAATTTTCCGGTAAACATGAAATATTCGAAAATTCTGAGGGAAGTGACAGTTTGTAACTTTTGAGTTACAATCTAGTGCAAAGATAATAAAATACACAGGCGGGAACAATATAAAGGTATCTCATTAGTATTTCTGCTGCAGAGTAGTTCAGAAAATTATCACCGATTTCTTTTATTACCATCATATGTCTCTTTTGTCTATTCTCTAACCAATTCTACGTTTTGTCCAAAACAAGGAGAAAAACAACTTTTCGGGGGGGGGGGGGGCGGTGAATGTCTTCGTAGTAACATTATGACTGTAATAATTACCACATAACTTTTATCATCACAAGGAAAGCATGTTAGTTGATATATTGTACGTTTGCCAAGTTCCTTCTAACTTCGCGGAACAGACGTAGATATATAAACACATGTAGGCTAAACATGTTCACACACATGCAAAACAGTTGTCCTATCGAGTGTATTTCCGTTGTTAATGTTACATGGTGATATCACGAACACATATAGAGATTGATTAAAGCAAGATTGTTGTCACTTACTCCATCTTCCTCAGACGTACAAGCAAAAATACACACACATAAACCTCAACTATCTTTACAAATCTTTGATACAGACATAGCAAGTTAAATCTTACCACTAAATTGCTTTTACTGATAACGTTTCCCAGCACCATCTCCCATTGTTGAGAAAAGTCATGCGGTTAATAACCCCAGATCAGAATCTTCTCTGTGAAAAAAAGAAAAAAATATCCGTTTTTAAACGAATGCGATTTTTTCTCCTTTCCATGTGAATAATGTTGTTTGAATTAGCACAGTGCAGTGTACGGTAGGACTACGGGTACTGGTGGAGAAAGGAAATGATGAGGATGCTTACGTGGTAGTCTTGGCGGCTTGTACCTCGTGCACTGCAGCCATGAAAACCTTGCCATGGGGTTGTCGATGACATCGGTGTCCGGCTTCATGTCATCTTCGTCCTCGTCTCCTTTACTCGTGGTCGAGTCTGATCGGTCAAGATAGTCCTTCGATATCGTGTATGATTTGTTGTTCGTGGTTCCATGCTGTTCGCGCCTTCCCATCTTGTGCTTCACCCTTATATTTTCGAGTTTTTCGACGACGCCGTCGTTAATGTCGCGTTTTCCTAGAATACCGTCGATGCTGAAGTCAGTGACTCGACCACTCCTCTTATCACCGCCGCAGCCTTCGGGCGACGTCGCTCGATTATTGCCCGCCATCGGTCGCAGCCCCTGCACAGCGCGTAGGTTCTCCATACTAAATGAAGTGGCCGCTGCCACTGCTGCAGCCGACCCTCCGGGGAAGCCGGCCAGCTGGCCCATGGTGGCAGTGGAGAGAGCGCCAAAGGAAGGCTGCATTCTAAGCCCGACCAGTGAAAAGCCCGAGTAGCTGGACAGTGGCGCCGGGAAGACCCCGGCGGTGTAGAACCCCTGCTGGAGCGAATACGACGAGTTGAGGAGTGCCATAGCAGCAGATGAATAGGACTTACGCGTTCCTCTATTTTGCTTTTCTCTCAAAAAGACAACCTCTTTTCACCCTATAAAGAAATGAAGCTCGAAGAGGGACCAGATTTGAGGAAAGTCTCTTCAGGAAGAGTGATGGCACCACAAAACCAGCAGGGAACAAAATAAGAGCTGTAATTTGTTGACTTTTAGGAGTCGGCTCCCAGCTGGCGAAATCTCAGAAACAAGAGTTTTCGTATTTTGCAGGCCTCTGCCTCTATCTATCAATCTTGCCACAGCAAGGCAAGGGCTGCAGCATATAGTAATCACATCCAGGGCAACAATGCTACTGCCGCCAAATCAGAACTCGGGTTCTAATGTTTATAAAACATCTAGTCCATGACCGTGTCAACTCATGCACCTTTTTCAGCCAACTCGAGAAAGTTCAATGCGTAAATCTCCTACTCGACTACGCATGGAACAATCCGATCCTGAAACCATAAACACTCCACTCCTCAAGCATCAGGCAACCGCACACAACGACGCATGCGCACACGCCCACCTGCCATTGGTTTGACCTTCCAGGGGTCATATATCAGTGACGTCATCTGGTCCCAACTCCTGTCAAAGCTCTCGTTTGTTCGTCTTGTCTGTGTTTTGTCGCGTGTCAGGGGCGAGAGGTATTTATCATTTATCCATCCGGGGCGCCCTTTTAAGCGCCTGATTAGGCAAGGGGTATATTGGGAATCCATTGTTTTTCTTTGCCAGCAAGTGGTTGATAATCGCAGACATACTGCCTGATTCTCGAGGGCGGAGGATTTATGGCGCGCGACAGTTCTTTTTACTCACGGCGGAACATATCCTCTGCTATGTATTACATTCCATTTTGAAGACACGACATGTAGCGACTGTCCAAATCTATGTCACTTCGCCCTATTCACTAACTTTACTCTGAAAGAATGATATGATATAAACGACGCGAATACTCGTCTGGATCTTTCAAACGTCGATGACTACGTCACAGAGAAAAGGTATATTCATCGCAGTTTATGTCACTCTCGAGAAGCAGGGAATTTGAACAAAAGCAGGTTTATTCATCATGCATGACGTGAACACGTTTTTATCATTTTATTACACAATTGCCCCTGAGATTTTTTTTTTTCGCCGCAGGCACAATTTATATAAATTTCACTCCAACACTGATTATAATTATTAAAACTACCATTGTTGATACATTTCCTCAAAATAAAAACGAGGATTATTAAGGGCAATGGATTGTTGTAAAGGTTTAGCCTTCATTCTAATGACAAAATGACAAGAATCTACTGATAAGTTCAATTACGTGGGAGAAATTATGAAGCAAAACAAAAACAAAAAAGACAAGGAATTCTATTACTTTCATACACGTATTTCCATGCATGCATGTCGCATGTCGCACGTTGCTCTTGCCTGAGCAGCAAAGAGTTAACCTACATTGCATGTGCCCGCAAGAATTCTTTCTAATACTATTGACAATGGTGTGACGTAACCATGACATACATGGTTACAATCACTGATTGCCTAGAGAATTCTAGAGCAAATGAACAGCCTTATGAATGAATGAGAATGAATGTTTGCTTCCTTCAGTTTTGGACGTGATATAGAAAAACAGACACATAAAACAACAAAGAAAACAACAAACAATACAAATTATGATTTTACGTCAATGTGGAATGAAGGTAAAATTGATGGTGTTCTATTCAGTACTTCATGCAGTCAGGCGAACGTAACCTAGCAACAATTTGAATGCTACCATAGCCATACGCCAAAGAGGTACTATCTCGCGTAATACCTCCTTGGTTACAGTGCGATCACATATCATAACAAGATTGCGCAGAATGCTCAAAGTACCATCTGGCTTCTCCGGTTAATTGAGCGAGCAATGTATAGATACACTTGTCAATGTTTTACTTTTATAATTTCAAACTAAACTTTCCAACCTCGGCTCTCCCCCTCGTCAGAAAAAGAGAAAAATGATATTATGTAGATAAATTCTGAAACAGAGGCAACGTAATTTAAACAATAGACCCACCAAATTAAAATAAAACTGCTTATAGTAGATATGGGAAGAATATTCTTTTGTTATTGTTGAAAGAATATAAACGAAAATGACAGTGAAGAATATAGTTGAGATGACTGACAAAATGACACAAAACAAACATCAACAACAAAAAAATGCTTATCATAACTCATTACAGTCTAAAATAAGGATCATATCAGATACAAAACTTGTGACAAATTACAACTGAGGGAAATGTTCCCATTTATTCCAGTACTAAGCTGATAGAGGGTGTAACGACGTCCGTCATAACCTGTGTAGAATAACAGATCCAAATAATGTTTGTATCAAAGAGCTGCAAGTAAAGTTTGACAATTTACGGTCATCTCCATGTTCAAAATAACTTGATACTGTGTATAGATATACTAAATTCGAATAAATAGAATGGTTTACGTTTAAGTGAATTCAGACATGAAATTAAAAAAAAAAATGGAACTCTCAAAAACTCCACATGTTATCATACAACTGTTATATTTCGTTGCAACCATGTTGTACAAATAGGATAAGGAGATGATCTTGTTCTCGCCTCACGATTTTCCCATTAGTTTGTGTAAAATTGTGTCAAACTTATGTCAAATCGAACATTAACCCAGCTTCCTGTAAAGTCACCTTTGATTAATTGTTACAACTCTTCAAAAGTCTGATTTGGATTACACGACTCGTTCTTGTTTCACTTCATTAGAAAGGCAAAGGTACTGAGTGACGATTTGTATGCATTTACATAAAAAATCTCAGGGCGATGACATCATGACGTCATTTGTTTTTTGTTTTTTTGGTGAGAATACGTGACCCTCACGAAATCTGTACATAACCTTCTTATCCCTATCTGATTTTAACTTCAACTTTTAAAGTGTCACTTTATTACTCTCATATTGAGGCCAATGTCTAAAAGTGAGTAGATTCTACTTGAATTCTGAGATAATCAATTATCCCTGCAATATAACAATTGACTGTGCCAGGTTAATAATCTTTTTGGTTCTTTTGTGGTTAACGTTTCAAGATGAGATGGGTATAAGCTGCTGCAAAGGCCCATATATATTTCCTTCAGTAGGAATAACTTAGACATAAAAGTTGTCAAAGTCACAGTTGTTATAATCAATCTTAAAATTTGCACGCATATGTTTGTTCGGTGTGTGTACAATATTGGTTAATACTTTGCTCTTTGTGCAGTACTTCAATAACACGTAAAACTCCTGAAATTATGATTGTCATTCCACATATATTGCGTGAGTTTATGTCGCCATGATATAAAAGTAGTAGCGTTTTGTCTTGTCGGGCAGAGTACCAAGTAGGGTCTATTGTATAACATAATAATTAGAGTGTCACAGACTACAAAAATTAATATTATTTGTTTAATCATTCATTCTAGCATTCTATTATGACGTAAGTGCTCATAGTTGCGAAGGTCATCCGACTGGTAAATTTTGTTTGTCCTGCAAAATGATATAAAGCATATATATTCCCCGACTTCACTGTCGTTTATGCCACATGCGAATTCCTATTGCAGGATCTTTGATTAATCAATCAGAGACAGATAATCGGTCAAAATATAAATTGAGCAAGATCTGAGAAATTCTTCTCTTCTATAAGTCTCCAAGTCTTCCTACCCGGATCATAGCGTGATTGGTGGTTGACATCATATTTATCTTGGGAAGAAGGTAATAGACTCTGAATTTCCCCATTCGCCGCACACCATAAACACGGACCATTTCGAAATTAAACCTTTTTGAATTATGTGTCGTGTTAGTGTATATCCCTTCATTTCATGGCTTGCCTCTATATACAACAATGGAGCCAGCGTCTGCACATCAAGTTGTAAAAGTTGAGCAGACCAAAACGCCTCGAATGTAAACTTCCTGGCAACACGCAGCATTTGATTGTAGAGTTTAAATACCAATCAGTGGTTCTATTTCCTCGCCGTTCGTTTACGGGAGGACTTGATATATGCGTCGTGATACAAGCTTGGATGTCTCTTGATTACTACCCATCCCGATGCCCATATTTCACCATGGATTAATTTGGTGATTGAGCTACGGGAACGGACAAGTTTTCTCCGCGAAATCGCTCTCCGCCATTTGCGTCAAGACGGATCATGGACCCGCGCCGGAGCCGGGGATGGAAGACCGCGGCTCCGGTCACGGGTTCGAGGGAGGGGGGAAAAAAGGCGCAGTAATCCTGCGCGAGAAATCCTAAACCTATCATTAGCCACTATTTTCCAATCAAGAAAATGAGAATTGAGATAAGACAACAAAGAAAAGTAAGACAAGAGAAGTATGGCGGTGATTCGTTAAACAGGAAGATGACGAGTAATGGCGAGCCCAAACCCCTTAATGAATCTTGCAGGTAAGGAGACTTTATGGGGATATTGCGAGAAGAAGAAGCGCCGGTCGGGAGAATGATGACGGCCTTGTCATATCTGTATGATAACGCCAAACGACCGTCTGCGCTGATCAATCAGGGTAATTCGGCGGGAGATTAATTAGAACGACAGCTGAAAAATATGGCGCGAAATCGCGAGGCATTATTCGCGCAGTACTCTGTACTTGCCCGGGGTCGTTTGTAATTAATTAGTTCGTTTCTCTGATTGTTTTTCGGAACGGTGGGTAGCTAAGCGGGAAATATATCCCATAACCGCGGGAAAATGTGAGGATTGCTTCGTCTTCGGGCCATCAGTAACTTGTTACGATGATTAGGGGCCCGTTCTGGTAAACGCGAATGGCATAGGGAGCATCATCACTTTGGGACGGATCTCACCCACTATCGGAAACGGTTGTTGCAAACAGTGAAGTAATGGTTAGGAGTTTATTGATTTATATAGTGGCGCGTTATCGCCTTATTGGATGTGCTGTATGTCAGTTATGCGTGTGATTTAATTACAGGTGCCTCTAAATTATGCAGATTTGTTAGGATACCACCGGACAAGTTCACTATACAAGACACCCCTATAACCTATGTCTGAAAGATCCAACAGTGCACTTAGAGTTTTCCTCTCTCTGAAATGATTATCCATTCTTGCTTGTAAAGTTTTCAAATTATGATTTTCATGATTTGTCCTGCCTTTCTCCGAAGAATAGAAATTGTATCTTATTCATCAAATTAGATTCCGTTTATCGCCACAGGGCAATTCTGTGAGTTCTCATGGGGTAATTGTGCTCGACAGTCCAAGCAATCACATATCAAGGAGGCAACACTTAATGAGTTTGCTTTTGATGGCCAAAGAAATCAACCGACAAAGCGCGAGTCAAGTCTTGGAAGAAATGAACAGCAAATTCTATTCCTCATCAATTAATCTATCTAAATCTGAAACATCGGAAATACGAAATTAATTTCCTACAATAAAGACCTATAGTTTGAAGAAAAATATGGTTAAAAAAAAGAATGAATAGAAAATGTGGATGGTAATTTCTGAAATTGTTTCCTAAAATGCCAGCTACGGATGATAGCTGCGAAGAGCTGGTTTTAGCAACTTTACTTCACCCAAGCAGACAATAGCGTAGAACATGACACGCATTCTCAATGCCGACAACAATCATATACCCCACGCAATACCCAGCGGACTATGGAACAAGTTGATAATAACATGTGCTAATTGCGCGCACATATTGGCCTTTGGGTGTCGACTTAAGTAATTGAAACCGAGCAGTATGCATTGTATCGATTTCTGGACATCAATGACCACTGGTCAGACATTCGGCAATTAGTCAGGAGAGGCTACGAACTGGACATAAACGAAACTGACCACAGCAATAAACATTATTACTCTCATGGCCTAAACATAACCTCTGCATTATATTGGCCAGATACAAGGGTTTCATTATCTGCTGTTCTTTTTATCAACCTATCTCACTTTTTTTCTCTCCCTGCAAAACAAGAGAGAACGTATTTGTCATGTTGTAATTTGTTGATGAAACAAAAGGGATAATTTGTAGCGACATCGCAGTTTGTTAGGCGACCATATTTTGTCGATAATATCGATATGTTTAATGTGGCAATGAAATGAGAACACATTATCCTCTCGCCAAACGAATAGTGATAGGCCAATCTGTGTAACACTATGACAATGGCGTGAGCGAGTTCGGGTTTGAAATCGATTGATGCTCTCAGGCAACATTCGTAGTCATCATTCGTTTGAGGAAAGAGGTAGGCCGTATTAACGTCACTAGTCTGCGTAATGTGTGCGGATTTGTGTTACTGTTAATTAGCGCTCGCAAGACACCATTACCAATCTGACTGATGTGAGGAAATCCCACCACTACATGTCTGTGCCACGCTATATTGCTCTTTATCAGAAGTGGTGCACTACACGTAGTGAAAGTGACGCGCCATTCATGATAATGCGAAGCAATATGATACAAATAGTTGGGTAGAAAGTGCAATAAATCGGAAAGAGAATCATAAGAGAAAATGAAAGAAACTTAGAGTTTCTTTCGTTTCACGAGACAATGATATTGTTCACAATAAATTATCATTCGGGCAAATTAGATGAAATAATAATGATGTCTTCCACTGACGATCGGCTCATAGGACGTTTTTTTTTTAATGTTCCACTTACTTCCTTTTTTTTTGATTAAATACAAAAAGACTCGACTTTTTCATAATCAAAGTTTAGGAAGATGGCTATTATGACTTTTAAGGGAAAATAGTTGTTGACCAAAAATAGTATTTGGATCATATTTCATAAGTAGGCCTACTAATCAATGTGAGAGTTGTGGAGTCATAACATCAGCTCCCCATGTGATTTGTATGATTATTAATCAAAACTGACATCGCAGTTTTATCTAAACAAGTAAAGATGTTTCAAATGAAATTTCATTATTTTGCTTGTTTGATCTTTCTCTGTCATTTCTTGAACAAAAAACAAATCGTAAACGTAACTCAGAAAGAAGCTTAAAAAGCAGCCATTCATGATATCATCCTGCTTGAAACATATGCATAAAAATAGTTTACACACAATGCAAGTTACCATCTAAAGATTTTTTTTTTTTTGCACAGAAATTAGAAACGAGTTACTTCATTTCAATGACGTCATTTCAAGAAATGTAATAATCTTGCACACAGACATTTGAATACACATAATTATATAAGATCAGTTAACATTTTAATCGTAAAAAATACTGTGAACTGAAATACAAAAGCTGTTGATTGTGATTTTTATGACAAATACTGAAGTCAGACAGGCAAATTGTCTTGAGGAAACTTTTTGGCATAAATAAGGAGTTCAGTGAACACCAAATAACTTAAAAAACACACACACAAATACGTGGATAAGGCAAGAGGATAGAATAATGAACGAACGCATTTATACTCTACACATATGCATTGGAATTCCATTAAGACTCTGAGAAGGAAAGACTGGCGTATCGACCGGATGACCATTGCTTGAGGTGGGCTATTTGAGACGAAGGCAGTCAAGAATAATTGCCTTCCCTTTTGTTGTCCGAGGGGCCGTTATTTCCAGCTTGAAAGCCATTATCATTAGCTTGGCAGAAAGCGACCCGGATAAGAGCGAGGGATTAGCTTGAGATGCCCCCTTGTTCTGCCGAGGGGCTAAACCCAGACATGCTCCTCCCTACCCATCAAACTCGTATAGGATTAACAAACCCGTGGTGTATTTATCTAATTACCTCATCATTATAAATTTTAAATGCAGTTGAGGAGTGGGAGGGGCAGGGAACGGCGAAGAATGAATTGGATGCCTGCTCCTGGCGAGAAAGCTACTTCTTTCTGAAACGAAAAGGAAAGGGAAGATGTCAAGTTCCTATCTTATCTGCAGAACTTGTAGACAATAGATGGTCACAACTGCATCTGGTGTATACCCCTGTCCTAAAGCTTCCCTTCCGTCATAGTGGTGGATGACTACGATGCCACTCATCTCTTTTGCCTGTCCATGAGATTAGTTAGGGAGGCTAGGGAGTAAAAGTAATATTAAGAGTATGGTCACGTGGGCCTTGATGATAGAGGGCGTTCAAGAATCCTTGCAATTCTTGAATTGGAATGACCGAAGAGTGGATTTATGACATTAACGCATAAACTCGTCTGAATCACACTGTGTGATCACAGTTGATAAAATGTCGAATACGAAGTGATGCTTTGTTTTCCGTCGTTCCAACATTGCGCAAAAACAGAATTCACTTGCAACCATAGTATTGATCCAGTACTCGAGGTGTCTAATTGCAATCGTACATATTTCCTGTGAATCGACTGCACACTTTGGAATATATTTTCACTTTTTCTATCACATCGAGAGAGCGCTTTACTTGTACCTCTTTCAGAAAGCAGGGTAAATGATAATACTCTAAACATATATGTCAGAAACAATTCGAGGAAATGTATACTTTTCATGCAAATTGACGTTTTGTTGAGTTTTCTTGATATTTTCCAAATATTTTTCTTCATACGTGACGTCTCAAACTGTAGTAATCTTCTCGTCCAGCGATAGCTGCAGTAAAACTTTAATAATAAGTAATAATTCAAAACTTTTGAAAGGATTATCCGATTTTCCTCAAAAATTCACTGATGTGTTCTTCTAATTTGTTGTATTTATTTCATCCACATGTGTATATAATTATATTTTTCATTCCCCTCTGATGAAGAACTGGTAATGATACGAAAGAAAGAAAAATGAACAGAGACAGAAGACAGTAAAGAGGGGAAGTGAGAGAACTAAGAAACGAGAAGAAAAAAATCCAGAGAGAATTGTATGGTAAGGTATTGGAATTGTCCTCGTATGGACAGTCGTCAGCAGTAGTTTGAAAGTGAGTGGAAACGGAGAACATTTCTGTGTGTTTGAAAAGTAATCATCGGGTGAAAGGCCAATTCATTATTGGAAGGAACAAAATAAGACTCTGATGAAGAGAGAAAGAACTGTGACAGGAAGATTACCCTCGTAGTCCTGGCGTAAATAATGCCCCAAATACTTGATCTTTGTTGTAAAAAGGTTCCCTGGGGTTGGACAATGGCTCGCTTGGTCACTTCATTAGCATGAGTGGCTAATTGGATAAGTAGTGGACATTGTGGTCCAGGGAAAAGTTGAAAAGTAAAATCCCATTTGGGAGGGAAGAGCGCGTAAGGAGGGGCGGGGGCAGAAAGGGGGGTAACCATTGATGGAGAGGGGGTCGTGGGCGCACCTCTCTTCAGGCGCCATCTAATTATCTCCGTCAAGAGCTCATAATGTCCGATGACACCTCGACAGTCTATCGGGGTTATCGATGCTCTTTTCCCCCCTTCCTCATTCTTCCTCTTCAGCAAAACCCACAACCTTTTATCTCTTGCGGTGGAAAGGGGTGGCGCCCGCGCCGAGAAGCTCTTTAGAGTTTGACTATCCTTATTGAGTGCGCTCATCAGGAGGTATTCAGTAACAACAATTGACATTTCAGATCTGCAAGGCCACCGGCATGGATTAGAAACTACGGAAAAAGAATTGAGATAATCTCCTATCTGTCTCCTTCTCCTTCTCTTTCTCTTTCTCTCTCTCTCTCTCTCTGTCTGTGTCTGTCTGTCTTTCTGTCTGTCTGTCTCTTTTCTCTCTCTCTCTCTCTCTCTGCAAATAAATGTTGAAGAATTGACAATTTGTGCATGCTAGAACAACTTCTTATGCATTCACCACAAGTGTATAAACAGTGGCATACAACAAACAAAGTAACATGTACACTTGTTTAGAAAATGCCTACTCGTGGAAAATGGAAATGAAAACGGAGAGCGGGAGGGGGGGGGAGTACAGAAATCATTGAGAAAGAATAAGAAAAGGTGAGGACAAGATTCATAAACAATCAGTGGAATCAATTTAACTGCGGATAAGAAAAATCAGAGAAAGTGAAACCTGTGGATACCAGTTTTGGGAACAAGAATGACTTTTCGAGACGATAATGAAGACTACTTTTCAGATCACGAAATCGAGAGTCTGTCACGTAGTTGAGAGACAAATTGCTCGACAGTTGAGTATTGGTCTGTTAGACTCTTCTTCAGATCTTACACCGAGGTAATTGAAAGATAGTGGACCCGATGATTGAAACCGTTACATCTCTTCCTTTCAATTCGTGCAAGAACACAGAATACGAAGTGATGTCCGCCATTAGAACAGAGGAGCTAAGTGAATACCTGAATCTCAACAGGATATCTTCATTCTAGCTGTGCATGTCTTGTAATCGATTGCTAATGTTAAAAGGACAGATCCATTTGATTTTAATGAAAGCAAGTAAGCAGTGTATGTTGTTTTTGTTTTTTCTCGGTGAATTGTATTTCCTTTGCTAATGCACTGTTCCTGCTGAAAGTACAGCTTGGTTTTGATTTCATTATAAGTGTGTTTTGCTAAATCGTGAATTCTGTAATATATATGATTCGATTTATCATGAAATTGTATTGAATATGGAATCAATAAAAGATTATGGAAAAAAAAAGAGAGAGAATTAGTTAAGGGTGGTGTAGAATTAGATAGGAAGTAAATCATAATGCATGCTTCGAAGACGGTATATGTCATAATTCTAGCATAGTTCAATGAAAAAAAAAAAATGTCTAATGACATCAGTGAAGTCCTCAACAACCACAGTTATCTACCTAAAAAAGAAGAACTATTTCAGAAAATAAAACTTTTCCCTCTTTTACCCAAGAGAATTACTCTTCTCAACTTTTGTACCTGTGAAAGTGTTTCTAGAACTGAAGGACTTGTTAACGAAGACAACCTCTTATAATTCTGCAAATTGGTGTCACCACAAAACTACAGTAACCAACCTTAACCAATGACATAGTAAGTTGATCACTGCACTCTAATACTACTTGATAATCAACAAATAATTATGTATAATTATTGATTAGGCCGGATGTTATAAAATCCCTGTCCTTCATGTGCATTGAAGTTAAAAAAATAGAGAAACGCTTTGTCTAAAATTTTTATTGGAAAAAAAAGGAAAGGATCTGAGCTTCTCATACGTTTGCAAGTGCAAGAGGGATAATGATACATCATCCCACCAATACCCCATCATAATCATAACAATATTTTTTTTTTGTATTTTTTCCTGTTTCGAATTGCATTCAATTAACAGCTATGAATGTACTTCAAACAAACTCCTTACTGTTAACCTCCCCCTAAAAAAAAACAACAAACAAATAAAACAACCCCAACAACAAACAAACAGACAAACAAACATTAAAACTTGGTTAACCAAGCGCTTGAAAAATGTTAAACTGGACTAAAGCCTTAATATGTGAATGTGCCCGTCCTCTTCATCGTCATTGCAGTAGACCATTTTTATGGGATGATATTACCAGGTGGTTAAATCACATTTTACAAACAAACAAACATACATACAAACATATATACAATTAAACAAAAACATAAAACCAAAACACTACGGCAACATGTGACTATGACAACATTTCGTCGACGAAATGACTGATTTCGTAACGAAATAGGCCATGCGACACTTGGCGCCCAATACAAATTGTCCATGGTTTCAATAATTGTACCATCTGCGTGAATTCGGGCCTATATTTGTATGTACCGTACATCTATACACACGTATAAGTTCTAGATAAATTTTATATGCCAACATGTCACCAAATATGAACGGCATTCTAGTAAGATGGAGCAAACTTTGAAGATACTTTTTCTCAACGAAGACAAGAAATACCAGCGAAATCTAAAAAGCGCAACTGTGTTTGTGTGCATCCTACAAATAGCTGTGTCACGTCATCATCTCCCCGAATCGAGCCACATTTTTACCACGTCAGTGGCAGCGAAAAGGAAGCCTACAGCCAATGACAATGCGTACGGGTGGGTGATGATCCACTACCTCCCAAAATGACGCCATTTAGTTCCGGGGAGGAGATCGGGGCGGTGTTCCTTTGATTAATCAAGTCCGATCGAAAGTTTCTTCCAAGACATCGCAAGATGCTCATAATACGGCGGGTCGCAGGCTTCGGTCTACTAATGTTACCCGGATTGTCTGCTGTGGATTAAAGCCCGAAATACCCTGCTATTGCCCTCGCCACCATGGTACCACGAAACATTGATCCACTATGTATCAATGCGATTAACTGAGAAACATACATTTTATTTTTCGTTTGACGCACTTACAAACACACACACACATACACACACACTCAAAACCAATGCAAAATAAGACAATAATAAAGAAGTACAGATTATGTGAAAACATGTAAAACACACACACACGCACACACACACACACACACACACCAGATTACGTTTACGCACGCATGGGTGCGCTGTGTACATGTCTGCATAAGTATACATGTATTTATGTATACTGTTAAATAGAAAAGGGTACCTCAACATTTAAAAGGGGCGAGGAGTGACAGCGTTTTTAAAATGTTGTATTCACCCCTTTAATCCAGCTGAATCCAACACTTAGATGTGCTAGATACAGCAAGAAAAGGGGTGAATACAACATTTTTAAAACGCTGTCACTCCTCGCCCCTTTTAAAACGCTGATTTACCCTTTTCTTTGTAAGAGTGTATGTATGTATGTGTGTATATATATATATATATATATATATATATATATATATATATATATATGAAATATGAGAAAGGAAGGAGAAAATCGGTGCGTAGCTTTTACATTATTATTCCTCTTACTGTTCCTCCTTTTCGGAAAAGCACAAGAGTTAAAAAATTGGTCTCCGCCGGGACTCGAACCCGGGTCTTTGGCATGGAACGGAGACGTCATGGCGGTTCAGGCAGACCCAATCTCGAATACCCGACGGACCAACCTTTGTATATATATATATATATATATATATATATATATATATATATATATATATATATATATATATATGTATGTATATATATATATATATATATATATATATATATATATATATATATATATATATATATGTATGTATATATATATATATATATATATATATATATATATATATATATATGTATATATATATAAGAATAAGCCCTTTAAAGGTGTTGGATATTTCAGTTATCAAAACAAGTCAATACAAAATACAATGTATACGAGAAAATCAACTGGTCATGCTTTATGAATACATAGAATTTTATATACTCAATGACGATGCTGCGGAAAACGGTTAATGAAAGTTTTCATTGGTATCTGCTTTACCTCTGCCTTAGACCGTCATAACATTGTTGTTATCAAAACCATTATAGTCATTGTTACACGTATCATAAACATTATCATCATCTTTTTCATCATTATTCTAAACATCAGTGATATTGTGTCCAACTTGTACGGAAAGTGAGATTTCGATTAGTAGAGAAATGCAAAAAAAAAGAAAAAAAAAAGAAGAGAGGTTATGGAAGATGTAGGGGCCTACAAATGGTGCCTAAGAAACCCTAGTTGCATCAAACCCTTTGTTTATATTAAAGAAAAATGCTTTCCATCTTTGGTACCCTGCATGGCATCATAGCAAATTTATACCTTTCCCTTCTCCCTTTTTGATCTCCCTCTCTCAGAACACTTATCTTCCGATGATCGGAGAGTTCAGTCCTACAGGTCAATACACTGAAGGCGCCACACTAAACCACTAAGTCTTCCTCCTACCGACCGTCGCACTCGGACGTCGTCGGAAATCGGACTTGGCTTTAAAGGAATGCACATTGATTTTCATTTTGTCGGAGAAGAATAGAAAATCCTATCTTTCTAAGACTCCCCATAATGATAATTCCACTAGATATGCCTTGTACTCGCCGGCCGACAAACGGTATCACCGAGCAACCCCCGGGTCGGATGCGTTCAAACCAATTTAGCGCGCGCAGCGGGGGAGCGAGCCCGCCTCCGGTTCCCGAGCAGTTTAAAGTCAATTAGGGCACCATTGTACGCAGGGGAAATCTGAGTACCACTTGCAAAGCGAGATGAGAAAAGGGGCAGAAAAGCAGAACGATGCGTTCATGAGGAGGATAAAAGGACGCCACCCAACTAAGAAGAAGTTCGGGACAAACAGTGCTTGTCTGAGCCGTAGAAAACTGAGCAGAAACTTGTATGATTTCAGTAATATTAACCCAGATGACTTTACGAGCTCTATTATCGCAAATCGGCCCTATTTCTTCAATTTTTTTTTATGGCTCGGTACGGTTGTAAATGAATGAAGCAATTTTGTTTTCAATTATTAACTTAAAAGGTCTCTTCCATTTGGTTTTTGACAGGTTGAAATGCTATATCAGATTTCCACAATACCTCTTGTTTACAAAAAAATAAAGTGTTCCAAGAATGGCATTCACCTTTCAGAATGTAGCTAATTACATATCAATATCATTTTCCTCGCTTGCATTTTTGCAAGCTATAGTACAACGCTTGCTGCATTTGCCCAGTGACTCTATTTTGCTGAATTGGGAATTCTTTAATTCATTCATTCTTTTTAATTCCGTGTGTATCAGAGTTTGGACTGCTTTTGCATGCATGCAATGCATACACAGGTGGTATTTGATAGCACACTAAGCGATACTCGTACAGACAGACAAGCACTCAAAAATATATGTGTACAATGTATAGGCCCTATGTATATATATATATATATATATATATATATATATATATATATATATATATATATGTCTATATAAACATACACATATACACTATACATATCCTGACAATGGGGATGAATTTAAAAATGATCATATGAAACAATAGCCCTCGAAACTTGACATAAAATTTTACGTACCAATGCTTAATCGAAAAAAATACACAGACACAAAATTGATTGGAATCTCGAGCGAGCAACAGTCATTGCACCGTGTTTATTGCTCTTTGGTAACAATAAATTTCATCGATAAATGCAACATTATGATAATACATTTTTGTGACAAAAATATAGTGAAGCATGATACAAAACGTGGGACTACATTTAAGACAAGAGGACGGACATTTTCATCATATCTCTTTAGTACATCTTTACATGTTTTTGACAAATGACCCACTTAAATTGTATTTTTTTTTTCATGCCATGTTCGCAATTGTTCGCACTCTCAAACCGAATCTTATCCCTTTGGCTTCAAACCGGGCGGTTTGACAGTACGTGGTATGTTTCATTTCTGTCCCTTTTAGAGTATCTTTCTTTTCCACCGTGTTCAACTTTTTGAAACGACGCGTGGCCTAAAAGAAATCAAGCTAAAACCAGCCCGTGTACTAATGAGTATTAAATGGAAGTATTCTTTGATTCTTTTCCTGAAAAAAATGCATGTACATTAAAGGCGTCATTCTGTCGTTCCAGGATGGGGTAGGATATCATTCATGTTTTATGTTGGGTAAGTTAAAAATTCAAATTGTAATGAAGTTATTTTTTCTTGGGCTTAACTACATGATATGAAGTTAGACAGCTCCTTTTTTTTTCCTGACGCAATGTATGTCATGTTTGTGGTAGGTATATCATTTTGTCTTTACTTTCATCCAATGTTTTCCTAGACGTGCTAGTTACATGTATGCATTCGTTGAATAAAGTAAACAAAGCGGAATTACTGATTCTGTCCAGACACGCCAAATTTCTTATAGTTGCATGGTTGTGACTTAACTTTAAGTATGCAAGACGTGCGCGAACGATGCTGTAAGGAAAACATGATCGTGTTTCCGTGTCCGAGTTAACATAAAGGGAAGAGATCGCCTTACAGCGTGTTTATTTCGTCTCGTCACAATATCAAACCGAATAGGGTCAAGGATGGTAGAACACACACGAAACCAATGAGAAGAAAATTGGTCGAATCGGCGCTTAGTTCAGTGGTACATGAATGGCACGGACCTACACCAGAGAAGTGCAATGCCAAAACTGGCTTCGAAAAATTTACAATTCACCTATTGACACCAATCAAAACTTACCGAAAGTCTGATCGCTCATTTTTGATATGTATACTTGAATTGCTAAGAAGGATAAATCGTGTTTAACGAAAAAATGGCAATGTGATAAAGACCTTCTTTGTTTTCTTTTTCGTACGCCTCCACACTGTCAGAAGCACACTGTCTGCAATACGTCTTGCTTGTGCGAACATCCAACATCTGTGAGTGCCGTTACGTCAAAAGATTGTGTTTGAGTTTTCCTATGCATTTAAAGATGGCGAAAGTACTTTGCGGCAATATACTGATCGGATGTGTGAGAAAAAAAGAAAAGAAATAATGATTGACAATTATGTGTTTGGTGTGTGTAGGAACATGCAATTCAGTTTTATCCTTTGAAATCCAAAAGTAACCGCAAAAAAGAAAGACAATTTATAAATGTGACGCTCCTCCACTTTAGCGCCCTTTCTCTCATAATCAACCGACTTCTTGCTTATCAACAAATGGCGTGATGAAGAGAATCAGTAACTGGTTTTACCGGAAAATGGATTGAAATGGAAGTGGGAGGGGACAGATTGACAAAAATAAGCGAAATAAGACCCCCCCCCCCTTTTTTTTTGCGAGTAAATCACTGAGAACAGTTTGTTAGTCGTCGTGTTGGTTTTGTATGTATATTGTGTCGGCCCCTGCAAGGTGGAACGTATCATGAAAGTGAAAAGTAACAAATATATCAACTGTTACTAAATTTTGTTTCTACATGATTTATCAAATTTGTTCAAACACTTCATCTTTGATGTTATAATATTTTCGTTGGTACATTGTATTCTTGGGGAAAAAAGTTGAAGAAATAAATCATAATTGAAATTGAAAAAAACATAATGATTTTTCGCATGCTCGGTGAAAACGAAGGAAACATGTAATAAGATATCTCAATGCAGCTGATTGACAAATTGCCCTACATCGACGTAAATCAGTTGCAATGAAAACATCTCGACGGAAGAATTTCATGAATTTGAAGATATCTCAACTTAACCATCAACAGGTCAGTCAAGGACAGCGCTCCCCCCCCCCCCTTTGTTTACTTGCTTATCTAATTTTGGCACTTCCAAATGATTTGATATTGGTCTGTCAGTCAATTAACTGTGACGCCATTTACGTCGCATACCCTTCATTCATCTTTGTGAAACAGATATGAACTTTGCTTTTCTCTTAAGAGAGGAAAAATTACTTTCCCCTTCAAAATAATTAGCAAAGAAATGACCGCATGCTTCCGTTATACATGAAGCGCAAAATATTTCGTTCAATTAAGAATGATATTATTTTCTCTTTTTGTGCAGAAAAATGAAGAACTTTGCGCCAGCATCGGTAGCGGAAGATAACGATATTGACTATACATTCCAATGACGCTCAAAAGTGTTCTTCGATTTTCGTCACTGGATGCTGATTTTGTTTCCACATATCTGTTGCACTTATTGATCCCCTGGAAAATATACATAATATTTAACCTCAAACAATCAATACATGGTATATTTCATACAACGTATGCATTGCGAAAGAACTGAATACGTTTGCAAGTTTATATCTGCCAAAATCGCTTAACGCAAATGTCAAATAGGTCTTATCACCATACGTTAATTTATTTTTGTTGAGAGTAATAAAGTATTGGATTACTGAGTGTGTTAAATCTGTCCCCCAAAAGAAGGGAATCATAATTCTCTGAATGAGTGTTTAATTAATTCGCAGCTGAATATATTCGTACAAATTCGGAGGAAAAAAAAAGAAGTGTGTTTTAATCGTCCAGTGTTGTTCAAAAGTCACTGTCAATGGAGTTATCGCTGAAGCATGAAGCGTCCGTTAATTCAGCCGACATTCGATTCGAATCGAGGTAACTTCTTGAAGACAACGATTGCAGATCACTGTAGAGAACGTCTCGGCGTTCGCTCGCGTAATCTCCACCGTTCGCCATCTCTTCCAGCAGCATTCGGTCGTTCGGGTCGAAGTCTGCGTTGTCTCCGACAAATCGGATAAGTTCGAATTCTGTCGGCTCCTGTTGCATCACTCCGTTGAGGCAGATGCCGGGCACGACCATGGTGCGCGCCCACCGATTACCGTTGACCGTTCGCCCATTTCCCGTCCTCGCATTGCCGTCATGTGTCGAACCCGACTTCTCTTCCGATGACAAGGTGATCAGGATTCTCGGACCGCTGTCCTCCGCGTCGAAACTGGCCCACATGCTCGACGAGTCGTCCCCGCTGCTTTCCATGCTGTTGCTCCGTCTCAGGTTGGTGAGCGCCAGGCGGCTGAGGTTCATGCGCTTCTGGTGACTTCCGTTGGGGCGTCCGCGTCCAAGTGGTCCACGGCGCAGTTTACTCTCTACACGACTCTCCAACTCGCTGATGCGGCGAAGAGCGCGCTTCAGTTCACCGTCGCGCTCACACAGCTGTTTCTTCAGGTCATCACACTATTTCCGCGTGGAGGAATGAGGAGCAAAATAAACATACTTGGGTAAGAATTTGCATTCGTAGGACAGGAATTAAAAGTAAATATAAGAGAGGTGGCTAGACTTGGAGAAAGGGAGGAAGAACGAAAGAGATAGAGAGGGAGAGAGAGAGAGGAAAAAGACAGCGAAAATGATTCATTCAAGATGTATCAAAATACTGCATGTGTAGAGAACAATATCATGTGAGCAGGATGAAAAATATGGTTACCCCTTTCTTTGTACGATGACGGTGAAAGTAGAATGTCACATTGACTGATATTTTCACCATGGCAAGAAGTAAATAATCATAAAGGCCACCGCACACAATACGACTTTCTGTCGCACAACTGACAGACTTTGGATCCGAAATAGATCACAATAGCCTCACAATAAACACGTTTGTTAATTTCAGATCCCAAGTCGCTTAGTCGCGTGACCGAAAGTCATTCTAGTGTGCGGTGGCCTTAAAGGAATACATAAAAACAGGAGAATGAGGGAGAAAGATGGAGAGAAAGAAAAAGAAAGAGAGAGAGAGAGAGAGGGAGAGGGACAGGAAGGAATGGAGAGACATGAATGTAGGGGAAACGAAGAAAATACGATTTAGGATATAGTTAAGGAAGTTGAGCAGAAGATACTGGGTGGAGAAGAGAGAAAAAAGGGCAGACCTGAGTCAGCGTTAGATTTGAACACACCAGACGAACAGACAACGACAGATAGCTTGAAGCCAAGTGGGAATGGGAAGTGGGGAGGGGGGGGGGACGCCTGAGAAGTGGCGATATCAGACTCCAAAACCGACATCGGGCCGGAAAGGGGTAAGTGGAAATTGGAAGAAAATTGGCCTCATTGCAATCGAGGGTTGTTATGAGAAGATTCCAAAATGAGCTCTTCCGAAATCTCCATCGACTTTCATCAAGTTGATTGGTTTTGGATCGAAGCCGGGCAGATAGAAAGAGAGCTCCACTGGCGGGCTATCCCGGAGATCGCCGGCGCGTGAAACTTGAGAAGTCCGTCGGTGCGCCGCGCATCTCGGTGGCGCAATTAAAAGGACAGCGCGACGGAAACTGCGTTTAAATCGGATAGGCAATCACTCGTTGGCGGGGGGTTTAGGGACGATGGGCTTTCCACGCGCGCTCACGGATCGCTTTTCTATTAGGAAAATGGAACGTCGATGCCGTGCGACGGCACTGCTCTATCATTTCACGGCCGCCATGATGAATGAAAACCAAGCTGTAGCATCCATTGCAATGCCCAGTCTAAACAGGCGCGAGGAATTAATCGGGACAGGAAGAGACCAAGTAATCTACTGGCGATTGTACCAGCTTTATTGAGCGTGAAGTGAGAGATGGGTATAGGAAGAGTAGAGCGAGAAAAAAAAAGATATAGCGAAAAGAAGAGACGGCATTTTGTTGAGGTGTGATAAGTGTTAGTTGGTTTGGCTTCCCCTTTCTCCTCCATCTCTGAGAGGTTGTTTATTGTGTGACAAAACGGTTACTTTGGCGTTGCTTTTAATTGCACTTGAAAGCGATTGGATCAAAGTGGATAGACTAACTCACTCGCTTCGACAGCTCGGCAACCTTTTGTCTCGTAGCCTGCAAGAGAAGAAGAGAGAAACATGGCGAAAATAACACAGTGGCAAGACTTTCGTATAAGAGCTAGAGGGCGTTGGCTCTCTTGGGCATAAAAACGGCACCAGAAAAACATAAGTAAAATTGCTGACATGACATGGCTGATATGTACTTTAGATGAAGTATATTACTCTCCATTCTGTAGAGAGTCATTATTTTGTGCAGCTATCAAAGAATTCCTAACTCGCAATCACACACACTAAAATAAGACAAAAATACACACGATTATTATTATTGCTGTTGTTGTTGTTCTTTTGTTTTTTTTTACACAGGACGGACAGTAAAGAATAAAACACCCTGTACAAAAAACTTTGTACTTGAAGAACACCGGGCCCCATTTCATTAAAAGTTGATAGCAACTCTTGCTGGAATGACAATTGTCATGGTAACGACAAGAATCCAGCTTCCTGATTGGCTGTTGCTATTGGAAGTTGCCATTCCAGCAAGAGTTTCCACCCTAACATCTTTTATGAAATGAAGCCCAAATTTTCATTTAATTCTCACGCTCACCGTATATAGTTAATCTATTTGTCTTAAATGGCATGTCATACAATCAATGTATTTACCCGATTAATGCAATAGATCTTTTTAACAACTGGCGTTTATAGAGTTATTTTCGGTTTCTTTTTTCTTTCTTTTTTAAAGTAGTAAATAATTGAAAGTCCTAGTTTATATAAACACGAGTGTAAAATTGACACACTAGCCATACTGTGTGTAAATATCTTGTCAATGCAAGTTACAAAAAGACTATCATCCGAGAAGTTTAGGTGTCTTTTAATATCACATTATCTAAAGTGCATTATAATCCCCACAATGTACTTACGGTACCAAGGGACGACTTGTGATTTAATGACATAATCGCCTTATCTTATTTTTGCATAATTATGTGGTTGCGACCAATCACGCTGTGTTGTGAAAGCATTAATTCTACACTCTGACATTCTCTTGGCATGATATGACCTTCCCTTTTTTTTGGGGGGGGGGGGAGGGGGGCGATAATAATATTATACACGGAAAGACATTGTAAGTTAAAGGGTGTGTACAGTTCTGGTCGAGGTGAAGATTTAGCTTTTAACGTTTTGTGAGATATTCAGAAACCACTCTATGAGATGTCAAAGAGCATGCGGTTCTAAGGGGTATCAAAAGTTTATTCGATGAAAATCGGTTTTGAAATGGCTGAGATATCCAAAAACAAGGTGAAACAAAGAGATACTAATAAAGTTGGGGCATGTCGCCTTTTATTATTAGCACTTTTTTTGATATCTCAGCCATTTGAAAACCAATTTTCATCAAATCAACGTTGAATCCTTCTTAAAATTACATGCTCTTTCATATTTCATAAGAGGCTTTTCATTATCTCACTTAGGAATGTTCAATGACATGAATCCCTACTTCAACCAGTACTGTACAGTCCCTTTAACAAGCATCATTTTCTCTCCAGCGCTGTATACTGGTCATAAGGGCAGTGACCTATATATGAGGGTCGGATGACTACTCATTGTGACCACACTTTGTCGTCAGTGTTCACTTTTGTCCTACAAAATGTTAACCTTATTGTTTCGATGACATCTATTTCTATTAATGCTATATGTGCATGTCTTTGGTGTGTATTTATTGATGTTTGAATCCCGCAACGAACTCACCAGACTGTCGAAATTGCGAAGTTCGTTGATGATGTGCCTCAGTTCACTCGTCTCTTTGGCTTTTGGATTTAAAGCAAGAAGTATGGAAATAATGTCAGTTAAACTTCACGAAGCGACGCTACAGATACAAACTTTCAATGACATATTGTATATGAAATCGGCGTCAGCAACAACTGCAGCAATGGTAGCGCTGTACTAATAACAATGATAATGATTCTGAAAATAAAACAATAATGACAGCAGTTATAATAGCAGTAGTAATGACAGTGATAGTAAAGATAACAATAACGACAAGGATATTGATAAAGACAAGAACTTTTGAGAAAATGTCAAGAATGAAGTTGAATACAATTCTGAAAATTGAAATAGAAAGATGAAGAAAAGATATTGAATGCATCAAATAACGACGACGGTCCTTGAGCAATAGATACACATGTCAAAAACTTCTGAGACACGACTTAACTACTTCTTACAAGAGATAAAACATGAGTAAAGTTTAAAAAAAAAAGCATCTGAAATTAATACTCCTCGTCGATGAGTCGCGCCAAACAGGGTCTCATTCAACATCGATCCCACCATGCCCGACAAACCCCCATCTCATACCACGGAACCATGGAAGAGCTCCCCCGGTCGCCCTGTTGGATCGATCAATCCATGAAATCTAATCTGCTCTGACCATCACGCTCAGCCGAGCAAGCAAGGCTATATCGGAAAACGGTTAGAATGATTATAAGCCATTGATTGACACCGCATTGCACTTTAAAGTCCGTCATGTTAAAGCGCGGAAGTGCTTCCCATGTCATGTTGTTTCCAGCACATTGGAATAGTACCCATCCCTCTAGAAAGACTTAAAGGAAGGCCCTCCATTGATCACATGGAAGAAACACATTTTGAGTACTCACTGTTAACTTCATTGTGAGCACTTTTTCTTTCGTGAAAAGAGATACTGAATAGGCCTACTCAACATGAATATGAATCGAAACATAGATATGAATATGAATATGATTATAAATACATAATGTAAATATGGATATATCTATACATATAAAATAAACATAGATGAATATATTTAAAAATATATGAATATAGATATAAATACAGATATAAAAAAAAGGAAATGATTATAGACACCACAGTAACTACCCCCTTCTCTGACGCCCAGTGCAACAGTAAGTATTAATCAAAGAATCTAACAAGCAAAGAAACAAGAGCACAAGCAAGCAGAATCTGCCAATGAGGTAGGTTGAGGAGTTAGCTGTGTTACCGATGACTACAGAGCGTTACATAAGACTAACTTCATTCTGAAAAGAATTTAGAGCTGTATGCACAAAAGCCACAGTCCGCATTTACATCTGAAATCATTCCTTGGGAGGTCTCAAGAAATAAAGGCAACTCGTTATCTTTACATACATCTTTTATTCAAAATGAGAATTTAATTCACGCAAAGAGCTAGTACAACGCTCAATCCTTAATCATCTTGTCGTATTTTCTCGTCCCAACCGCACGCTTCGATTTTCAGTAGAAAACATAGCAAAGTCGAGATTCAGACGCAAGCCTGGGAATAAGAAAACGGTGTAATTATGAGATTTTGACTTCAGCAGAGTTACGTCAGAGAAGGGAAAGTACATTGATTAATCATTGGTGTCATTCATTGGGGGCCAAGATTTAATTCTGGAGAGAGCAGACGTGTCAATCAACGAATGTGCCATACGCCATAAAATAGGAGATTGATTAAAAAACGAAAAATCAAGCGACAAATTGTGTGCAAAAGTCGGTCCAAAAAGCCAATTATCTTTCACGATTCCTGTCCCTCTGCCACGGGAGGCATTTAAATGAAAGAAAAGATTTCATTTCTAAGGTGTGATGCTTCATTTTCTGGTAAATACTGCTGATTAAGCTGTCTTTATACAGCTGCATATGCTCAATTAGGCATTGTTTGGTTCGCTATAAGTCATTATAAATCGCACCGTCCATTAATCACTTGAGCTCTCGCAGTTGTGTCCAAAGTTACATACACGATGGACTTTATCTTGATAAATGCTTCGTTCCTAACCACCTAATGAGATTAGAACCCTTTTTGAACACCTTCTCAGACGACTCCGCTCTATTTCCCACTCTTTCGTTCTCTTTTCCCACTTTTCTATTACTTAAACACCAACAATAGAGTTTGGTTTAGGGACAATTTCGAATTAAAAGAAAAAAAAAACAACTAGCTAGGACACTGTAGGATGGCTAACGAGATTGTTATCATATCGACGTACTAGAGATCATTAAACCCCTCATATTTTTAAAGTACACCTATAGAGTAATAAATTGAATAAATTTATATTCTCCGTGGACAGAAGGTGAAAGTATATTTATATAATTTAAAACATAGGGTGAGTTGAGTCTCACATATTGCATCTTGATAAATTGATAAACTGATAAACAGTGTTTACAGTGAACATTTAGGAAACCTTACTGCAAGGCGATAGAATGACATGTGAAATTTCCTTGCGTTAAGCCAGGGCACCCGAACAAAACGTTCAGTACCAAAGGAGGCGAAAAAACAACACCTTTGGTACGAAAGAGGAGTTATAGTCACATATTGTGTGGCATCAGAATAGAAAATTGACGTGAGTTATTTTCCCCGAGCGGCGCCGATGGAATCGGATGTGCATTCTGCTTCTTACTATCTCAACGCATAGAGATGTAAACAGAGCGGCTATGTATATGTGTAGACATAAACGTGAGGGTGGGAAAATGAGAGAAAAGAAGGAAGGTGGAAAACTGTGGTACAGTGGAGGGTGCTCTGAACTCCAAAAAGGGGTTCCTCAGTTCGAATCTCCCAAAGGTGCGTACTTTCTAGAGAGCATAGTGTTTGACTGATAAATGATGATAAAACTAATGATAATTATGATGAAAATGGCAATAAGAACAATAATCATCATTACTATAATTGTTAACATTATTTCTGTTTTATCATTATCATTACTCTCATTATTACTATTGTTTTTGTAGCTGTTCAGTAGTACTATATGTGCCGTCTTCAGTTGTTGATGTATATAATTTATTTCGTATATTACATGAACCTTTTGTAAAAGTGTAGACAATATCATTTTATGATATGTATACTTTGTATTACGTTTTGATTTTCGTTGATTGGAAATAAACTATGATTGAACTTGAACTTGAACTTGAACAGTTATGCATTCGTTATCTAACTATTGTTTTATTTCCACCGGTAAAAATAGTAAGTAGACTTTCTTACTCCTGTCAATCATGCGGTTAAGAATGCCCGTGACTGCTGCTGTCTGTTTGATGGCATGGTTCGTCATACTACTGCCCGAACTGCTCGCCTGACCCTCACGAGAACTATCGCCACTGTTGTCATCTGAGGGGCGGGAACTTTGGTCGGGAACTTGCAAAGTCGCCTCGGACTTTCGTCGCTGCATTCTGTGAACAAGGTAAAGAAACAGCAGCAACAACATCAAGAACAAAGGGTGGATTTTTTTCCTCTCATGGCGTTTGCTTGATCACAATAATATGAATATGTTGAAACACTTCTGATTGTGTGTGTGTGTGTGTGTGTGTGTGTGTGTGTGTGTTGTGTGTGTGTGTGTTAATCTTACATCTTATGTGTATGAACGCATAAGTTCATTCAAAATTATGTCAATGAAAAAAAAAAATCAGCCATCATTGTCAGTGTGTGTATTTGTTGCCATAATCACGTGATCGTGTGTACGCAAACTTTTGTGAAGAAATTAAGGGAATTAACAGTTCGGCTAAACTTGAATCTTGGTCGGTGAATATTACCACTGAAACTTCATTTACTGTCTTAGAAAGGGAGAGAACACGAAGCAAAGCGCGACATTGAATTGATCGTTTTGGATCGAGAGAGAAACTCGTTAGGCAACATGTCGTGAGACAGGCAACCCAGTGAAGGCGTGGGCCTGATGATGTATTGATATGCAGTTATTCAACACCACAGTTCCAATCAAATCGTGTTGGCCTCAAGATCTTCAGACCGCTTTCATTGTTACGATGAAATGAGAAACTTTTGCACATACTTTCAGTTTGAGGTATTGTTTTTTTTTTACTTTCAATGCATGCTCTTTTTTTAACAATTACACATCGATTACTCATCCCTTTCAAGTAAATGTTTGATCTTACTTATCAACTTCGTCCGTATTCACTGAAATGTTTTGGAAAGGCCTTTAGAAATATTGATTTCTCTGTCAGCCGACTAATTGAGTTTTTACCTGAATCGTGACATTTCTAGATATTGGATGTGATTGTATGACTTCACAGTTAGCCTAGGTTATTTCCATAACACAATTAGCCGCAACGGGGACGCGTTGTGTGGGATAGCCTAGTTTAGCAGGCTGTAGACAAAACAAACGTGGCGTAGTGATTTCTTCTCGCTGAAGACATCATGTGGAAAGCACAGCCGAGATTAGAGCGGGCTCATGTTCAGCTTGTACTCTTGTATTACTTCATGTAATGGATCGGAACGGAACGTAATCGTATATGTTTGTATGCTTTGTCTGTGCATGCGTGTGGGTGAGGCGTGTGCGTATTGCGAGCGTGCCTGCGCGGCTGTTTTCTCCGAGATCATAATAAACTGGGTAATGTTGACTATCAAAAAACCTCAGCAAAGTACGTCACTTTTCGTCCCCCCCCCCCACTCCCATACCTAGCAATAAAGCGAAAACCGGAGTTCTTGGTGAAGGTGGACAGCATTTTTATTACGAAGTTCCTATTGGTAATGCTGGTGTTGTCCATTATTTCATAAAGATTGAGAATGGATGTATTCTAACATGAAAATCACTGATGATATAAGTCTAGTGGTGTGTCACTGGAAGGATTTAAATTGCAATCATAGTTGCATGTGTATCGTTTTGATTGGTCCTATTTTCGCATTTCCCTCCTTACACACACTGCAATATAAACATCAAGTTTACATATAACTATTTCGCCATGTTATTTGAATGAATGATCAACTGCTGATATTTTGTTGTAACAATGCAACAATGCTATTGGCAAGACGATGGGATGATATTGTGACGAGGGAAATCTATACGTTTATTAAGATCAATTTCTCACATGCATTATCATACATTTCAGAAAATTGCACGCTCGTGATTTTGCAGCATATCATGATACAATGCCTATGTTCCCAACCTAACTGGAAACAAAAACAGAAAGTGTCGAATTGCCAGCGAAAGGAGAAAAGGAATTAAGAAATAGTTCAGTAAAAAGAAAAAAGAAAAAAAGAATGTATATAAACTAATCGATAAGAAGAAAGAAGCAGGGAGAGGAAATACATGACTGACTGACAGTAAAGAGAAAAAGAGGAAAATAAAAGAAAGGAGTTAACTATTGTGATTGAAAAAGAGATAGTAATGGAAGTAGGATCATGAGAAAAGAGAGCAGAGAGTTGAGCATATAGAAACACAGAGGAGCAGGACAAGCTGCAACAAAAAGAAGGAAAAATGAAAAGAATGGAGAAGAGCAGAAAGATAGGAAAGATAAAGGTTCCTGATTCGCAGACGGAGTGCAGAGTATAAAAAGGAAAAGGAGTAGGATGAGCAGCAACAAAAAAGAACGAAAACGGACGTGGAAGAATGAAAAAGAATGAAAAAAGGAGAGAGAAAGAAAAGATGAAGCTCCTGATTCGCATCGTATATACGGAGTGGAGAGGGGGAAAGGCAACGCAAACAGCTCTGGCAACGACTGTGTGGAATGGCGATGAATTACAGTGTAATATCAATTAAAGATTGGGGGAAGGGGTTTTCCGCGCGTCTCTGTTTATTTCGCTATAAACAGACGGATTGTCCGACAGCCGCTGAACCAAACACCGTGAGAGAGAACGTCCCAATGCCAACTAGGCCGTCTCAGTTGACGAGCGGGGAAATAGAAGTTAGGCGCGTTTATCAACTCTACTCGATGACGTATATTGCCCCTCGATCCAGTGGGGCTGAACTCACTTGTATACATCATATTGAATAGCTGGGGACATCACAGATAGGAATGCCTTTTTTTCTGGAGGGATATCAATTTGTAGATGAACAGTCATTTCCTGAATCTTTGATTCAACAAACATCCAAATTACGCAGAGAAATTTGCAGAAATCGTGGTCAGCCGAACCGTATTCAAACAACAAAATCAAAAATAGTTTCTGCCTATAACGTGACTGTATTGATGATGGACTTGAACGTACACTATCAAGGATTTTACTGCAGTAAACAGATGAATAAGGACAGTCATAATTGCTGAGCTCACCTTGCTGCTTCCTTGTTCTTCTCCATCCGGTCTCTTCCATGCATTTCAAGGACCTTCTTTGCATCCGGGTATTCGACCAGAGCCTTCAGGTAAGGAAATGCATTATAACGAAAGGCACTGAATAAACACCAAGATGAAATGATACGTAAATGAATACCAGTTAGTACATATTATTTGAATTTGACCATTCATGTGAACATAAATACAGATAGATGTTCATAAATGAACGCAGAAATGAGAACAGACAGATACAGATAAAAGAAAAAACAACACAATATGAATTATTTTTTTCCCGAAATACACATAATGGCGACAAGTCTGAGCATAGCCTAATTCTTGATATCGTTGACAAGGTCTTTAACTCTTTTTAATATCATGCCACACATCTTTCACTTCAAAAAGTGTACATGAGGTGAGCAGTCGCATCATGAAATAAATTAAACCGACAGTATAGAAATTAATATGACTTGAAAGGATAATACTGGTGTAGTAATATAATATACCATATTTATAGAGCGCAAATTACATTTAAGTCTCTAAGCGCTTAAACAGTTAACATGTTGAAAACACAAACAGACGCGTTTACACGCTAATATGCCAATTTAGCAAACATAATTCATCCACTTCGTCACCATCATCACCACTTTCTGGGGGACCAGAAACACTTACATCGGAAGTACACCCGAGACGCCCACTTCATGTACCCTATATATAACCAAAATACTCTCACGCCATTTAAAGTTCCTAAAACTATGCTGCATGTTCGTTTCTTTTTTATAGCAACCGCCTCAACCAGTACAATGCCACAAAATATTGTCAGGTCTTAAAATTCCCCCACATTGAAATAATAATACCAATGATAAAGACTGAAATGTGAGATCTTATGAAAATAGACCTATTCACTTGTCCCAGATTTAAATGCTAATAGCCAAAGTGATGGAGGTACAAGCATCTGTATTATCATTGATCCCAATTAATTCCAGAATATTGTCATCCGTGATATTTCATTTCCCGACATTCCCGACATTCATCTTCTTCATTTTTCCAGTTAACTCTGTGTGTGCTGTGAGCGCCAATTGGCACAGAAAATCCCATAGTATCGTATGCCCTGTCCAAATCCCTGGCACAAAAGGGTTAACCCGTCGAGGACGGACCAATTTTGCTATAACACACTTTTCCAATAGACACCTGCCAAAGCATTCTCGGGACTCGTTTAAAAGGTTTTGATAATAGCTCCTCGGGTTCACCATTGATATTTTCACACAGGCATGACCAAAGAAAGAACAAAATCTTTTGGGCGTCACTGTGTTCTCACATCTATGCTGACTTCCTGTAAAAATTCAATCTTTGATATATTTCTTGCATCACTGAATTTGAAACCACGTGACCCACCTGCATGAGATCTTTCTTAGAGAGACAGAGTAGCTCCGAGTAGCCCAGCGAGACCACGTCGGCCGTTCGCCGGTTCTGGCCCTCGTCTAGCTTCAGAAGGCTGATCTCACCAAAGTAGTTCCCCTCGGACAGGGTGGCGACTACCATCCTCTGTTGGCTTTCCAAATCCTGCACAACCACCTTAAGGTGAATGATATAGGGGAGACTCACAAGACTGATAGAAATTTTCAATGCACATTTTATTACACAACTGTCACTGTACCTCCACCAAGGAGGACCTGCTTTTGCCGGCATTTGTTTGTTTGTTTGTTTGTCTGTTTGTCTGTTTGTCTGTTGGCAGCATCACACCAAAAGGCATGAACTTAATTTCATGAAGGTTTGAAAATATACGTAGGTCCGTCGTGTTAAAGGGAACAGGTGATTAGTTTTGGTGATGCTGTGTGGATCCGGATGATCCGGATCCAATGTCTTTTTAGAGCATAGGATGGGTGCGAAGTTCTGTATGGCGTGAGTGACCCTTAAAATGCGCTCTCCGAGTGCGTCGGTATAATCAGGGAGGTGGAAAGACACGTTTTGTATTGCGGGCATAGATCACCGTGATATTAGGTCAGGACTTTGCAAAAAGTAAGTGAAGATATAAAGAAGGAGATGAAAACAAAGGAGAAAGAGGATGAAACGAAATCATGAGGAGAAACAGAAAAATACAGAAAGAATAGACAAGAAAGAAAGATAAGATAAAATTGAAAGATAGACGTATAATTTATGGGGGTGGAGGTGAAAGCAGAGAATGATAAAAGCAAATGAGTTTATTGTGAACGGAAGAAAAAGACAGGCAGGCAGAGAGTGGGGGGGGGGGGGGGGGGTGGAATGGGTGGGGGGACTTCTCCAACATTGAGTCATCGGTCTAGTGCGTGAAGTGGACATACACTGATCATTGCTAACCTTTCCGTTTTGCATTATACACTTACAAGCGCACTATTTCGCACCTCAACAAAGAATGTTTAAAAAATACGACTATTTTTTAGATGATATCACTCACGTCAAATTAAAACATTTTAACCTCGAATTCCTCTGGGTTTTTTTTTTTCTCTCTCTCTCTTCTTGAATACTGTGTCAACTATCATGAGACATGGACAGGATTTCGCAGAGAGTTCGATTCATTAGCGGCATCGAGATTTCACGGATTGGAATCGAAAGATTTACTCAGGAGAGTTTGCGGAGCCATAGTTCTTGGGGCTACTTCTCCGGATCTTCCAACCGATTAGACACACCCTAAACATCGGTTGTCCGTGGGTAAACCGATCCGGGGTAAGAGGGTCGTCCCGTGGGCGACGGAGGGCGCCTTACACTTGGCGCCTAGTTGATACGGAGATATGTAGGGGGCGGAGTAACTTAGCAAATGGCACGGAAAATCCCTAATTGATTGGACAAAATGTTTGAGATGAGGTAGAGTAAGAATGACCATCTTAGACTCCTCTCTAGTCGCTTCCGACCATATTCGTGTGAACGAATGGAAGAAGGCGCATATTGAATAATCTCTTCCCTCTGTGTGTCATCGTATCTTTTGATTTGTTTTGATTTGTTTTTATTTCATTTCTGCATTCAATCAAATACAATTTAAATACAAATTTCAAAAAGTACAAAGCAATAGCAAATGCAGTGAAATAAATCGATAACAGTACACAAATAGCAACATAGGTGATTGCATTGAGCAGTGTACATACACAAAAAACATAAAATAAAATATACAGTATTTTTCCAGTAAATAACAGAGATCATTGAATGCAGGAGACCACCATCGTAAGCGATTAAGCTTGGAATGGATGGAGGCCGCATAAACCTCATCCTCCTGTTCATAGCTATGTGTGTGAAATTATTTAGGTGTGTGTGTGATAAATTTGTGTATATTTGACTCACTGGCACCGATGGGGTAAATATCCATGTATAGTTTTTAGTTGCACCTTCATATATCCAACGATTCAGAAAAAAAGTGCCTAGGTAAAGTGATTAATCACGCAATCAAATGTAGAGAATCTGATAGAAACTCAAATCAAAACTGACTTTCCATCTGCTTCCACTTTTTTTTTCTTCTAATGCATGTAATGATAGTATATATACAGGGCTTGTATACGAGTATAATATCCTATTGTGTTTATTTTTGTTTTGTTTGTGTGGAAAAAATAAAAGAGCATAAGTTAATTCATGTGTTCGATTCTTGTCTCTGACATTGATAACACCGGGTACTTTGACATAACCATTTCAAATAAGGTATTGATTATGTTGGCTATGTATTATGCGCCTTTTTGATCAGGCTATTAACTGCAACAGGATAAAGACTCGACAAATTAGTTTCATCCTGAAAGTGCACAATACCTTCAACAGACAAAGGCCTTGACGCAATTAACATGTTTGAAAACACGAACCCGTTTGATATATCATGACCGTAAAATTCGACCATTGATTTAACAGCGCTATATGTGTTCTATAATTAGCAGCCATCTCCACTCTTGTATGGACGTGGCGGAGAAAATGTTTCTCACTTACGTCACGTGGAACAAAGAAATCTCTTCAAACAATCGTCCGCTCTGTCAGTTATGACGCGAACAAAACGCTATTTTAATCCTCATTAAGGGGGCATCAATAGGCGACTTCTTATCACGGAGGCTGTCGGTTACATGACGGCTCGATTGTTGCGCCAAAAAAAAAAAGAACAAAATAATGTACGTGAGAGAAGGCTTGAGTGTCGTCTGCCTGTCGAGGCTGGTGAGATAGCGGGCTCGTCGCCAGCAGACGACGGTGAGTCGCCGCTTCTAGGCCGGGGAGGTCTGACAGCATCCACCTCCATTTGTTCCGCTGAATAGGCGCTGGATATCTTACATCCGCGCGTATGCTATCATCCTACAACCACAGGGTAAGCTTATCGGACTCGCGGATAATACGTTGAGTATATAATTGAAAAACTACGGCTGGCAGTCTGCAAAAACGGACGAAACCGAAACCGAGCCTGATTCAAAGTCATCGGGTTCTGGTTACTGAGCTGTTGTTGTACATCGAATTTCAGTTCTCCTCTCATACTATAGGAGGACCTTGGATGTTTGCGTGATTGGGTGCGTGCTCGATTCGAATGTGAGGGTGTATGTGACGACGAACATCTTGTTGTTTGTTTTCGCGTGTTGTAAACAACGCTCTTGTGTCTCGGTGTCGTCATCGTGAAACACTGGCAAACATGGGGCGTTGTAGCCAGTTAGTGTCGGCTTTCAGACAGGCAGATGCATATGACCAAGTGCTACCATAGTTTGGTGAAGTTTATGATCGGGATTGCATGAACGGTACTTAGTGCGTTCGCCACAAAAATGACGGTCAAATCTCTGATATTCGATGTAAACTTGTCATTCTGAAGATTGATCGAGCGGTTATTATGATTTCAGTTTTAGAAATTACACAGAAAAAGTATCGAATTATAGGACATAATCAAATGTTTAAAATCAAAGGGCCAATACACTTTGCTGGTAACAGTGATTGCAGTGACTATGGCAATAACTCGGCAAACAATCGGCCAGGAACCTACTGGCAGTCATTATTGTAAATACAATTATTGAAACTTGTCATTAAATTTTATCAAACAAATCCTACATGGCTGTTGACGTGATCATACATCGTCAAAATTTGGAACTAATGTGGAAAATCAAGTCAGATCAATCTCACAAAGACATAATCAGAATAAACTTTAACTCATAATTAGTTGCATACTTACAATTGTACTGCTGAGATGTAAATGATCCCCAACTCCAATCCTTGGAATACACTTAAATCACTTAAAGGGCTTATAACAGGAAAATGCCACACTGACTTTTATTCCCATCGCCAAGCCATACCAGGGAGTGTGATACCAAATTATCATCATTTTAGTCATGATTACGTCATCATTTAGACACTAGTTGCCACTTGCCAATAGACATGCTCAAATATTAAATTGAAGAGCCTGAATGCAAGAACATATACAAATGTCATTTTCAATTCTAGAAAAAATGAAATATTTTCAATATGATACAGCACTCGTTACATAACAAGTATTGTTTAAAGATTATGGCAATTATTCCAAACATTTTTTTTTTCAGCAGCTTTAATCTCAAATATCTCAAATTGTTAAAAGTAGATATAGGGCCTATCTGTTTTGTATGTGCACTCAAACTCTTCATCAGTTGGTCCATTCTTCTGTCGCGCCATTCTCGATTTGTTTGTATACAATGTTAATGGGATTTTTGAATGGTGAGTATAAGAGGGTTAAGGAGATTGACAACCACTGCGAGCTTTATGGACTCACCTGCACGTGTCCGTGGTTGATGATGTACATCTCTCGCCCGATCTCCCCTCTGCGACAGATGAAGTCCCCCGGAGAGAAAATCTGCGATCGCAACTTAAGGACCAGCTCGCATAGGAGCCCCTGTTCGCAGTCTTCGAAGATCTTCACCTGCAGGGAGGAGGCGGCGGTGGTGGTGTTGGTCCGTGATGGTGGTCGTGGTAGTGTTTGTGGTGGTGGTGGTGGTTGTGGTGTTGGTGATGTTGGTGTTGTTGGTGGTGTTGGTGGTGTTGGTGGTGTTGGTGTTGTCGGTGGTGTTGATGGTGGTGGTGGTGGTGATGATGGTGGTGGTGGTGATGTTGTTGGTGGCGGTGGTGATGGTGGTGGTGGTGGTAGTAGTGGTGGTGGTGGTGGTGGTGGTGAAGGAGGAGGAGCAGGAGGAGGAGGAGAAAGGAGAAGGAAGTGGTGATGATAGTCAGTGATGACGAGGAGAAATATTGCTAAGACTGAAATACTACCAATAACAAGCAATGAAGAAAAAAATTCTAAAATCATCATAATATAATACCTACAAATCTGACCACTCCGACGACTGACGCTGATGATGACGATGATGTCTGTGATGTTGCGTGGTTGTGGTTGCAAATACAAGAACTGTAAATCATACTATTCAGTATTGCTTTTATATTTCATGTCACAGTTTCGAGTTTAAACACCTATATCGATAAACATTATGAGCAATCTTGTTTTCACTGTCAGTATCATTATCATCGCCACAATCATGCTCGTCAGCATAAACTTTATCGTCAGGTTACCCTATCTCACCATCTGCAAAAAAAAAAAAAAGTACCATTTTATGAAAAAAAAAAATCCATTAAATGTTTAGTGGTCGGGATCTAAGGTGTCACATTGCTTTGCTTTTGAGCACTGCAATTTGCTGCACAAATAATCTTTAACGTAGAGAAAAAAAATCATAAAGTCATAAGACAGTGGCATAGATTTTGTTATGGTAAATATACGGTCAATATGGCCATTTCAGTGAAAGTAATAAAATAAATTAGAAATGAAGGCCACTCTGACGTTGAGGGCGAGACTATCAGGTGAGATAACCGAACTAAAACATAGTGGAATGCGTGTCCCTATTCCCAACATTCACGAGACCGTGCAGCCAAATTACCGTGTTGCGTCGCCATCTTGTTCGGGCAATTTTTCTTTATATGGAGTGCACGCTTAGGCGCGGTCAGAGTGGGCCACTGGTACGCGCGCAAGCAAGAGTACGCCGTTCAGTGGCTAGTGATTATGACGTAACAATGCACGTTTGTATGACAATGGTTTTGCGCTTCGGAGACACAGCCCGCACTCCATATAAGGAAAAATTGCCCTAACAAAATGGCGGTGGTAGCAAGTTTTGGTGGCTGCGTATTTCCTAGGTGAACACGCATTCCACTATGTTTTAGTTCGGTGGGTGAGATGCTCGAGAGACGGATGAGCTACGCACGCTCATCGTAGAGGGCGCATATCCTCTACTGTTACCTTCTTCAAGGTTTCGAGGTGAACATGAATGGCTATCTCCGCTCGGAGTCTCGGTGGAAGTATATCTAGAAAAGTTTGATCATCGAGTGCTTGTGTCCTATGGTAGAGAAGGAAAAAATGAAAAATAACGAGAAATACATAAAAAGAGATAGACCGATAGATAGATAGATAAAAAGGGGCGAGGGAAAGTAGTCATACGTACTCTAAGTGAACTCGCACTCACATTTTCATTGACACTCATGGTGAAGTTTTAACAGTTTAACAGTTTAAATGACTAAACAAAATTTGAACCAAATTGGTGATAAATAAGGAATTCACAGCTTCTCATCTTTTCTTCTTTTCTTTTTGGTATAGATACAAATTTCGCAACAGGGCAACATTTTAGGGGCAACCTATAGATGTGCACAACTCTTTCCCTATTTCTTCCGTAACGCTTCATCGCACTAATATTTCTGCCGACAGATTAGCTTTCACGGTCAAACCTTCTTTATTACGTCAAGAATAAATTAATTTGTTTGCACAGTATTATAGACGATCATGTAGACTGTTCCTACCCATTTTACAAAATCCTACAAGCTTTTTTTTTATTATTTTATTTTATTATTTTTTTTTTGTCAGCCGTATTTTCTCTTCTTGTCATCAATATTGGGGGGTCATGAAACTTACCTACTCCAAGCATAGTCTGACCATTTTTTGACTCGGTCCTGTAAATGTTCTGGAACTCGGCGGTGATTCATATAAAACTTGATCGCATCCATTCTATAGAATGTAGAATGGAAAAAAGTACTTATATGTCATCATATTTGAAGCACATATCAGTCATGAGTTTTGCGATAATCTTGAAAACGGGTACAGATAGAAGTTTGTAAAATAAGACGTTTGTGATCTATATGAATACAAGTCAATACAGTGTAGCAACCTCAAAAGACAGCAGATTTCGTAAATGTATATAATGAAAACATTGGTCTGGAAGTTATAAAAGTAGCGATTGGTATGCAGATATAAGAAATGGAAATATAAGACAGATCCTTTAGCAACGACATCTTTATCAATTACCAATGCACTGTCGATGGATTAACAAAATATTCCTCCGTTACTGCCATTACGTCCTAAAAATGCAATTTGTTTGTATCTAAACAGTATGATCCTCATAGTATGTACAGCAGCTATACATCTATGAACATCTGTATCTAAATTTCTGTATGTGTATATTATCTATCTACCTATCTGTCCGTCTATCTTTCTATCTATCTGTCTGTCTATCTGTCTATCTATCTATCTATCTATCTATCTATCTCTGAATATCAGAGAAATAAAGAGAGAGAGAGAGAGAAATGGGCACACAGAACAGCGTGCTTCGCTTATATTCTGTCCAACAAGTCGCAAGAAAATTTGTTATTCTTAAGGAAAATTGGGACACATTATAATGCATTCCGACCGTTGTTTTTTTTATTTTTTTGTGGGGTGTTGTTGTTTTTGCCTTTTTAAAAGAAATCACAAATCAAAGTGGACCTTTACTGAAAGGAATGAAGGCGACTTTTTTTTTTTCCCCGGGAACAACAGAGAAACGGGAAAATATGGCTTCAGCGGGACTTGCATACTTGGCCGTAAACTCTTGTCTGGATGCATTCATATTGCTGATCACGTCACCCACGTTCCCGACCACGGCTGCAAATAGGAACACGCCTATGAGGAACGTGATCCCCGTGAAGACATACTCCTATATGGAGACAGAGAAAGATACAGTGAAGGAGAAATATAGGGAATGAAATTTGATCTTACTGAGCCAGGAGAAATTGATAGTCTGGTAGGCAGGTTGATGATTAAATCGATGGAAAGATGAACTGATAAAATTAGGAGACAATTCAATCCAATTTGATTCATTTTAATTTGATGGAAATACAAACTGTACCACGGAGGATGTAGATAATAAGGTAGATAACAATGAAGAAAACTAGACAAAAAATGATTCATAGCAGTTAACAAGATTGGTAAAAGATGATTATAGATGAATAGTCGGACAAACAGGACAACGTTAAATGGATAATCAGGAAGATTGGCAATACCGTGTCTACTGCCTTTCAACAAGAGAGGGAGACAAACGGAAGAAAAACGGCGGCAGCCAAAGAGGGCGTAAAATCAGAAGCTCAGATTTACTGCATTGAGTAAAATGTCCATTTAACTGATTCCCCTCTCGTAATTCATCGGCGCAGGCTGTGCTGACAAGAATACTACGTTGTAAATATTTCCTCTGGGATCGAGTATCCGAGCTGTACGTGAAATCAGAGGGAAATTAATTGCTGTGGATGCGTCAGAGGCAGATAACTTACTATGTTAGTGACTGGATTTGCTGTCCCTCCGATGGTAGTCAAAGTCACGGCAGACCAATACATTATTTTAATGTATTTGCTGAGTAAAGATGAACAAAGAGGGTGGAATACATTAAGTTAATTGACATGTTGCTCACTTTTCCACTCTCTGTACTACGTCATAAGTCAAAAAATCATTATGACGTCAAGGGACATTTTAAGGTACTGAGCCAAGTCATGTTTGACGTGATTACTTTTAAAACTTACATCTTTAAACTAAAAAAAGTCAAATAAGGCCTATCTTTGTTTCCTAACAAATTAATGTCGGTTTGCACTTCCCCATTATTTATCACTCTTAAATTAAACAGTGGGACATCTTTAGATATATTAAAGTAGCATACGTCATACGGTATGCAGACGACCATGCTTAACCATGCCTTTTTGTTTGCCATTACTTGTATCTACGTTCGTTGTCTCGGTTTTGTTATGTTGGGACAACACGACAAATTATGTCACCTGATTTACTGACACAATCTTCTCAAATATTCCTCGCACTTTCTTATATTGGTGTTTTTTGACACAGCATTATTAAAACTGTTACGATAACTTATGATGATAATCGACACGCTTCAAAAACTGGTCATAGAAGGTTTAGCATTATACGACGTGACATCAGCTGAATCGATATAGTTCAATTAATGAGATGTGATTTTATGAAGTATTATCCCACCTTTTCATTTCGTTTTGGTTTAGCCGTGAGATTTCTCCCTTGTAATCTACTTTTCATCTCAGAATAAAATACTGGGTTATGGGAATATTTATGGGAACGTATACTCGGCAAATCTTGCTCCAATTTTGTCATATTTCATGACCCCTAGGTTTGTCTGTTTGTTTGTTTGCTTTTTGCCGCTGTGTTGGTTGGTAAATCCCCCTTTTATAGCGCGCGGCATGGTAATCAAAGCTTAACCAGAAGCAGGAACATAATGATAAAAAAAAAAGCCTACACGGCTTACCTCATGAAATCTTCTTCGGTGGTGTTGAGAGGGTAGACCCAAGCATTGTAACCAAATCCTTCAAGCTGCCACAAAGAGAAACCAGAAATGCAAGAGAGATAAAGAGAGAAAAAGACAATTTTCGTGGAGGTGTTTAATCTTACAAACAATGATGATGTCAGTTATTAAAGCAACCGCATTTGAATTCATTCGTTGTAATCTTATATATTTTTTTTTAAACAGGTCCTCGAATTCACCCATAATTCCCAATAACCTGATAACAGTACATCTAATATATCACGAGGTATGAGCTGAACAAACGCACTTGAGATGATGACGTCACTGACATCCGAGTATCAAATTAACTCCATCTGTCACCCTGTTGAAAGGTACTCATCCAATCATCAACCTGATAACACAAATTATGGACAGAAAGCGGCCACAGATCTGGCGTATTATACTGTAGTATTTGGAAGTAAATGACATTCACTAGGAGCGAGTAGTGATGAAGTAGAGGTGTTTACAAGGCAATGGACCCCATTTCAAATAATAATGGTGTGATCATTATGCAGTTCTAGCCTTATTGAGTATTCCTGTCAGTTGTTCCTGTTATTCAAACATTATATCAACTCCATACACCGGGAAAGATATATTATATGCACACCTTACTGCTAGTGGCTAGTACAAGGTTAATCACTAAATGGAACAAATCACGGTGGTATGATTAAATTGCATTGACATCTTCTTGTAGGCTCTTTTCTTAGAAGCGTGTTTTCTACATCTGTCAACCTCGTATTAAAATATCAATATCTTCGATATTATCCCAAAATAGAACGCTCATTTTGCATTGTAAACAGATGCGATGTAGAAATATCACCGGCTACCAGTCAGTAAATAATCAATGGTCAGAGAAGGGGAAAGATAGGAAGGGAGGGGGAGAGAATTAAAAAGTACACATAATCGAGAATTTTCGTTGTTTGATCCCATTTAATAGACGAAAACTTTATTTGAAATTTTGTAAGTGTTTATTTGTTGCAAAAAGTGCGATTCCTCGCAACATTGATGATGTAATCATATTACTTTCTCTTATATTCTCCTCTCCATGAATGTCAAGAAAACCATAAAAGTCAATTTTTCTTTAATTCATGAGAATACGTGTTCTTCTGTTCTGCTTTTCTATAATCATTCAGAACCAAATACAAGAAGGCGAGATTCTCCGTTACTTCTACACTATATTCGTAATTATGGTAATAGTATAAATCTGTAAACACAGAACCTATATATTTTGATTTGATTTGATTTGATTTATAGGTTTCTATAGATCACTGTACTTGTACATACATTCTTGATGATATGTTGTATAACAAAAGTGTATATCAACAGTATGCGATACGATAATAATACAGAAGGGCTACAGCATAAGTATAGCTTAATTTGCTTGCAGTCCTTAATACACAATACATACAAAAGAGTATGTACTAGAGCTATTATGTGCAAAAGCTCCTGATATGCTTAACAATAATGAACTTTTAAGTGAAGCAAAAAGTTTTTTGAGTCTTGAATGCTGTCTTTGAATGCTGTACAGTTGGTGATTTCCTAATTCTTTATGGTAAGTTGTGATTTTTTTTTCGGCAGTTGGGAGCTGCACAGGCCAATGCTCTGTCTCCTAGTACTATTTTTGTCGTTAATTTTTTATGGTGGGATTCGTTGAAGAAGGGTGTCTTAAGAACTGCGCAGGTTTTGAGTGACTTTTTCTGCTATCTAGTGCCCCTGAGCTGCAAATTACTCTGAACAGTTTATGACAATAGTAGCAGGTAACATTACTGGTTACATAGCATTATGGAAAACCTTAGAAATTTGAAAATAAAAAGCTACATTGTCATGCAAACTTAGTCTACATGTATCTACTCTCCACCTCCTACAGTACATCTTGTTGGTTCAAGTGATAAAACTTGCCATCACTTTTGTTCTGCTCATACATTATTTTGTATACCAGGACTTAGCTGGATCAACATTATACGCGTTAGTGTTTGTATAATATACACATTTCTTGCTTTATATTTTCATAGCGCTTTGAGGTCAGTGCCTCTCCCGGTGTGCTTGTGTGCTCGCCTTCGGATCTTGTCTGATGGTTATGCAAATAAACATTAGATATTTTACGACTGAGCGATATGTCGCTGCGACTACAGCGGTGCCCATGACAACGGAAAACAGGCAAATAACCACTGACGCAACTTTACGCACGCGCAGACTAATGCGTAAGCCTACCCACACATTGGTGCTTTAGTTATATGCATCAACGACAATTCAGCTTGTTTGTTACTGTTTTAGCTATAAAACTCGGACAGTGTGGCGACGACTTAAGAAGGATAGATAAAAGGAAATACTAAAAATAACCTACACCGACAAGACAATGATATATATTCTTTCCTCGCTAACTACTTTCCCCCTTGTCAATCATCTTAAATCAATGCGCAATCATTACATGGCAAAGTTATGAAGAAGCGTCAACGTTTGACGCCTTTTTCAGGTATTATAATGGCACGCATATGGTGTCACAGGTATTTTGTGACATCTAGATAGGTTGCTTCAGTGTAAGGACGAACATAATATGTATATGCGGTGCGGTCGTCGTTGAACCGTACAAAACAACTGACCGCCCTCAACAGAAACATTATGTATCTGGGCTCTCGTGATATTCCACTCTGTCCTTCCCTTCCCTCACCCCACTCTCAAGCAACTAGAAACTGTGATAAGCAGGGCAATATTGAGGCCATGTGGCACTGAAGGCGTGAGAGATGTAACTGCATGATATCGCTGTCTGATCGCATTCTGTGGAGACGTCGCCAAAACACATAGGATACTGGTGCCTCAACGACACGTGGGTATTCATCACCGCCGCCATTCTATACACTCCACGATTTATGCGCGAGATTTCTCGCTGCTCTAGTCTCAATTTAATATCATGACAAACAACGATTAATTATCACCCTCTATAAGTTTGAAAACGTCAATAATCATTAACTACGTGAAGTTAATATCTCAACAATCATGACAGGCTGAAAGTAAAAGATACTCATTGTATGATTTTGGTTCTAAGAATATTACTAATCGTAATTGGAGCATTTGCGAATATTAACCCGTACGCGTCTGGCTCAGCACAATTAAAATCTTCTTCTTCTTTTTTTCAAGGTTCAAAAGGCAATTCGTCAATCAGCAACGTTTACATTCTGTGATTCATTTTGTGAAAGCTGATGAAAAAAAAACAGCGCCTCACCCCCCCCCCCCCCACCTACTCTAAGCATGGTGATGGCAAGCCGCAATAAATCACATCTACTTAAGATATGAACCTCGTCCTCACATGACATGTTAATAAAGCCGAAGAGCTGTAAAAAAACGGGGAAAAGGGGTGGGGGTGAGAGGCTACAGACTCGATGTAGGGAACGGAAGTATATTCAAAGAAATTATAAAGACAGATCATCTCTTCTTCAAGAAAGTCTGAACCGTAAACAACACAGACATCGGAAACAGGAGAATACAACCATGCACGCTGATACTTTTCTTCAAGAGAGGGAACATTACATGAATAAGCTAGCTATAGCGATAGATATAAAATGAGATACGAAATCGTAAACCAATGAGGGTCTTTATTTTTTGTTGTTGAGAGATACGGAGAAAACACTCAACACTAAGGCAACTAAAAAAAGAAGATATGAGAAGTGTAATTTACGTCATACGGTAATAGATATTTGATTTATTGGAATGAAATCATGATTTTAATTTTCATACTGTTTGTCTCTGCTATTTCTGGAAATAACTACATGCGTCGGCCTTTACGGAGTCAGGAAAGCAATCCAATTTGAATTAGAATTTAAGGACGGCTTGGTCGTTGATTCTATTTCGCTTCCCGCCAATTTACCCCCAGGCATGCCAGGCGGATATAGATTACTAAGCCAGTTACTGTCGAGAAGGCTTAGGTCACGTGCCAGGTTTGTCATGGATCATGTGACAAAGGCGTCAGCTTTAATAAAGCCTGCCGAGTCACATGAGCAGCCACTGAATAAAGATGCGTCTCGCTTGACTAAGGAGGATTTCGAGAAGCCTTCGGAAGATGATCCCGCCATTTGATCGATCAATCAGCGCTTCCAGAACACTTCACTGTAGGCTGAAACCATGCTTTGGTATAGTTTTGGTCGGGGTTCCTCCATAGTGTATAGCCTGTGCTGTAGCGATTTTGTTTTTATTAACATCACTGCATTTGAGGTAGGGCAGCTAGCTTATTTTTTTTTTTTTAATCATAAAGCCCAGAGATTAACCACTATCTGATAAGATTTCATTCAAATCCGCCGCGGTCTCCAACAATTTTTCGGGGTACAGGAAATGCTTTTCAGCCTTATCTATGCTGTCCTGGACATCAACTAGGCATAATTCTTCTTTGGCACATGCACCTTATACCTGTTCTTTCTGTAACAATGATGGCGCACGCAAACCCTATTCAACTGAACTGTATTCGATATTCAAATATTGTTAGCTGATGACACAATTTAATCCCAAGAGTGAATTTTGCTATGGAACAAAGGACAAAATCCGTTGCTTCAAATCGCAGTCACGAGAACATTGTTGCTAGATTGATATATCCTCAATACATTGAAAAAGACTGAAAGAGGTGTTATTGTGTATTGTAACGTTTACTACATAGCGACCAAAAAAAACACAAACAAACAAACAAACACACACACAACCGTCTACACACTTCTATTCTAAGGAAAAATCAAACAAACTTTCGAACAAACAAACAAACAACGCAAAAACATTCTATCACGAAAACACTGTACAGACTCGATCTCTCCACATGAGAACACTCGGAATTCATGAATTCGTTTCAACCAACCCAGCAGCGCTATACATGGTAGAGGCGAGGCTATTCGTCTGACACTAACAACACAATGCTGCATAAAATCTGCAACTTTGTTTAAGGGTCCCTTCACACTAGAGCGAAAGCCCAACGAATGCCCAACGAATCCGAAAACTTGAAGACATGTATGTTCGTATCCATTGTTGATACAAGAATAGCTTGTAACATGTTTTGACGTTCTTTCTATTCATTAGCTATTCGGAGGGATTCACAGAGCTAGGCTGGAGCCGATTTTTAATTTTGAACATGTCCAAAATCTCCAGCGTATTCCCGCGAATCCCTACGAATAGCTAATAATTACAAAGAACAGCGAACATGTTTATTCTAGTATTAGCAACGGATGCGAACGTATCTTCAAATCTTCGAATTCGTTGGCATTCGTTGGACATTCGCCCGATTGTAACGCAGCCCTAAAGTCCTCCACCGAATTCATCATGTCGCTATAATTTTCGGCCCATACGCTGGAACTGCCAGAAACATTGAGTGAATAATGTGCTGGAAATTGGCACTAGAAACTAAAACAAAGTGGCTCTAAGTGGTGCCTTTTTTTTCTTCTTCTTCTTCTTCTTCATGTAATGATTCTACATCAGTAGGTTAAAACCTCTGACTCTACAATTCTTTGACGGGTGTGAACACGACACCCAGCAACTCACCTCTGATAGCATGTAGTAGAAGCAACCGATCCAGTGAATGCTGATCGCTAGGTAAAGCGAGAGTCTGAACGCGCGTAACCGATTTGGATTGCTCGTCCGGCTGTAAATATCAATGATTACAGTATACAAAAAGGACAGTAGATAAAAACGTGACCAATACATTAGTATTGTAAAAAGTCACAAACAAATCAAACCATCTGTGTTATTTTGTCAGGCAGCCGATAGGGATGAATTATAAAGTGAAAAGTAGCACACACACACACACACACACAGACACACACACACAGTATACATGATGTTGTATACTGTAATATTGGTTACTTCGTTATTACCAACGTTCGTTATTCCGAAGGTTCTTTAATCCGAAAACGAAATAATGTTCTTTATTCAAAAGGTTCGTTATTCCGAAGGTTCTTTAATCCGTAAATGAAATAAAGTTCGTTATCCCGAAAACCAAATAAGGTTTGTACTTCTCAAGGTTCCTTTAGTAAGCACCGTCTAAGATTAAATTATTTTACTCTCTGATTAACAAACCTCCGGAATAACAAACATCGTCCGCAATATCGAATGATCAAACAAATCAGATTCCTCGTATTGCTGTAAGCCTGGTTAAAAGAGGGACCAAAGAGAAGATGATGGCAAAGACAGAATTCATCATAAGAAATTATCACTTCTACTAGGTGTTACAAAAGACATTTCCCACTTTTGATCCTGAATAGTTCAAAAACTGTACATCAGATAACACTGACATTGATATGAGCAATACCTGAATAGTGTACAATTTTGTTGGGGGCAATTTTAAAATGACTGCATAATTCAGTTTCATGAAATTAAACATTAATTTTTCAGTTAAGATTCAGATTTTGCTTTATTTTCAACCCTCAACCATTTTCAACACAGAACTTTGCACAGAAGTCAATTGGTGTGTATGGGAGTGTGTAGTTGACATCCAGACAATGGTCCTGGACTATGACCAGGATTTGAATGCTCCATTATTTATTCATGAGGAATTCCACAGCTAGTCTTCATTCATTCTGGGATGTGGTATATGCAAGCACATGGAAACATGTGCTTACTTTTTTCATGTACATGTATTTCACCCTTTGCTAGGAATTCAGACTAGCAGTGCCCAGGGCAATCCATCATGAATAATTAATAAGCATGTTTGTGCCTTGGAGCAGAGCTCTGAACAGGTGGTATCCGCCACATTGTTTGTTTGTTTGTTTGTATTCATGCCTCAAATTCACACCTGTTAGTACCCGTGTTGGTAACCACCTGTCATTTTGTTTTGAATGCTATTTGACGTGCTATTTGTACTATTCGGCGCCACATTGTTTGTGTTTGTTTGTTTTGTATTCGTGCCTCAAATTCACACCTGTTACCCACCTGTCAGTTTAACGTCATGAATGCTAATCTACATGCTATTCGTGTAACTCGGCGCCATGTTGTTTGTTTGTTTGGTATTCGTACCTCAAATTCACACCCGTTACCGTCACAACCGTGTTGGTACCCACCTGTCCCATTTGGAGAAGAACGTATCGAGAGAGTGCCATTTCAGCAGCTTTGGCAGTCGCAATACTGGTGTTGTAAATCTAGCTGTTATAAAAACACAGCAGATACACTATTACAGTTCTCCAAATCTACATAATTGCATGTTAGTGGCGAGATTAAAACTACCACTTAGTTTAGGTGAAAGTATAATGTTGCAGGGATACACAACATGTTAAACCTATAGCAAAAATGTTGTTTACGAACTTTCAGCTTCCCGTAATTGCATATAATTGTCAACATTAAAGCTTACAATTAATCTCTGAAAAGTTTATTATATTGTGTACAGGACTGGTACGGCGGTTTCACAGGAAAGGGTTGTACGATATGAACTACAGTATCCTCACGTGCGAGGAAAACAGTGTAGACAATCGAGAATTTTGATTCTTTATTTTGATTTTGATTTGATTTATTGGTTCCTGCATTATATCACTGCACATGCAGATATATACACATACATTGTTGGTGCCATACATATACATAAACATTAGTCGTTAACGAAATGAGTTTCTTCAATGCCTTTACAATGTACACCAAACATATCAGCGATTCAATGAATAATACAGAGGGGCTACAGCTTAAGCATTGCTTGATTTGCATGCAGCCCTCGTACACAATACATAGGGAAAATAAGAGAGAGGAATGACTTGCATAGAGATAGGATAGAAGGAAGGAGAAAGGAAGGGAGAGGTCTGTCTGCTTTCCATAAAGGTTTACACAAAGTTAGATCACCTGGATCACTGATCAGTAAAGCATGACGAAGATGTTTAGTTATTTTCTCACCGAGGTACAGGTGTACAGTTACAGGTTATGGTCGATTACAATAACAATACGTAAGAAATTAGGAACGGCGATAATTCCATGAGATAATTTCATATATAGTACAATTACAATGCCATTATGAAATCACTGATATCCAGAAAGCAGCATTGTCCTTACAGCTTTATTAAAAGAGCACATAGATCTTAAAGTTCGAATTTCAGAAGGAAGAGAGTTCCAAATATCCCTAAGAAAATCAAAAGTTGTGCGCATGTCTTTAATCTCATAGGCCAAGAGTACTAGTTTTACCCTGGACATTTCCGGTAACAAACTGAGTTTTTAGGATAGCTCCAGGAATATGTCTAGAATAATAATTATACTAAAAGTCCTCATAAATCCTCTTTGAGCGTTTTCTGCAATCCAAGATGACGTCCAAAATAGCCGCCATTTCCTGAAATTCTCATAACTTTTCAACCAGGTATTCTAAATACAAAATTTGAATGTCTAGATATATGTTGTGAAGCTTGAAGAACTCAATAAAATACATATTTATAGATGTTGACGCACACAAGTACCGTATTCCAAGATGGCGTCCAAAATTGCCTCCATTTTCTAAAATTCTTATAAATTTTCAACCAGGTAACCCAAATACAAAATTTAAGAAGAAGGTAGAGCGGAATCTTTACCTTAAATGCCTAAATATATGTTTTAAAGCATGAAGTACTCAATAAAATACAAGAGTTGTTGAAGCACGCAAGTGCCACAATCCATGACGGCGTCCAAAATGGCCGCCATTTCCTCTTCTTTTTTTCTCATAACTTTGCAAGTAGATTTCACCTGTACTCACTTCAGAAATTGAAATATACATTTTGAGTCACAAGGAACCAGAGGTTCTGAAACACCCATAAAGCGCTTAAGCATTTTCAGAAATCCAAAATTGTGTGCAAAATGGCCGCCATTTCCTTTTTTTCTCATAACCCTGCAACTAAGTAACCCCGATACGCACTTAAATGTCTAAATATATATTTTGATGAATATAAGTAACCCAATTAAATACTTATTCAGAGCTCATGAAGCACGTAAGTACCAATAAAACCAAGCGAGTTCTTCCCGGAAACCAAGTAGTGCCCAAAATGGCCGCCATTTTGTTTTATCAACATTTTGCTGTTTTTAGCTTGCTTCAAAAGACAAATAAATTCAATATAATGTTAGAGATTCAAAAAACTCAGAAGGTAGAGCGGAATATTTACCTTAAATGTGCACAACATGGGTATGGGTTGAGTTGAATTTATCCCCTACCCCCATTCCCCCTCCCCCCGCTCTTGGGGAAGGGAGGGGGTGGCCTGTACAATCATTATTGTCCAAATATTCAATCTGAAGTCTATGCACTTTATCGTTGAATTACAATCATAAGAATGCAAAACGTTCCTCGCTCGGCCCCTTTCCATAAACTTTGTGCACTTTTGAGATTGACAAATTTTCGAATATGTCATTAAAAAGTGTGCACCAGATCTTTCACTTACAAAATGTTAAAGTTCCCTCATATTGAAGTGTGATATGCCCTTCCTAACTCTTCCGCCGCTCAGTTCCCCGATATGAATTAAGTACCACTTTGAATAGCAAGTCCCAAATAGTCCATCAAACATGTGTAAGTTATGTAATTAGTTTTTATTTCATTTCAAGTGTAAAAGCTCCCTCGTGTTAGAGGGGTTGGGGATACTGAGACTATGAATTATCTACTCTTTGAGGATGGACGATTTTCTAAATATAACACCAAGGGTGCACTAGGCCGTTTAATGACGATCATGACGGTTTTTTAATATTTTTCGGATGAAAAATCACACGTTAATCATGTACTGATATGTATTTACATAATTGTGAGATAAAATTGTTATTGCCGGCCATTTTGCATGCTAAGAAAAGTTCGAGCAGTTTTGTCGGTACTTGCGTGCTTAAACATCTCTTAATATGTATTTTATTGCGTTCTGCATGCTTCAAAACATATAATATTTAGACATTTAAATTTTGTATTTGGCTTCCCTGGTTGAAAGGTTATAAGAATTTCAGAAAATGGCGGTCATTTTGGACGCCATCTTGGATTACGGTACTTTTGTGAGTCAACATCTGTTGATATGTATTTTACTGAGTTATTCATGTTTCAAAACATGATATATTTAGACACTTAAATTTTGTATTGGGTTCCCTGGTTGAAAGGTGATAAGGATATTCAGGAAATGGCTGCCATTTTAGACGCCGTCTTGGATTACGGAAATTGTGTGAATCAACATCCCTTATTGTGTATTTTATTGAGTTCTTCATGTTTCAAAACATGATATGATTATTTAGACACTTACATTTTGTATTGGGTTGCCTGGTTGAGAGGTAATAAAGATATTCAGGAAATGGTGGCCATTTTGGACGCCGTCTTGGATAACGGTACTTGTGTGCGTCGATATCTCTTAATATGTATTTTATTGAGTTCTTCATGTTTAAAAACATATATTTAGATCAAACGTGTTACACTACTTAAGGTGACTGTACTCACGGAATGATATGTCGAAGAAACGCAGAGGAAGAAGTAATTCTGGACAACAAGAGAGATTGACAATTGTATTGAGCTTTCATGATCACGTGCAGCGTACACGTACAAAATATCATAGACAATCTGAATCAGGCAAAATGTCTGATTAGTAGGACATTGTTGTTTACGTTCATTATCTTTTGAAGGAAGTACAGCAAATTTTAATATAACAGTAATCTTTTGCACGTAGATAATATCTTCATCTTTCTTCACTATTCATCAATCTCTAATTTAACAATATAACATCGAACACTTGCCCTCTTTATGGTATATGTAGTTCTCATAATCAGCGTCCATTGTGTTAAAGCACAGATACAATTATTCATTATCTTTGACGATCTGGAGAGGAATAGTTCGTTTGGTGTCTGTGCTTAAACGTTATTATGACGTCATTCGTTGCATTTTGGTCCCTCCCTTTTTCGCACTTTACGCAAGGTTATACGTGTATTTTATTTCGCTTACTTCTGTTTCTTTTTTACTACAATGTATAATGACTATAAGGTTCCTCAATCATTGTATAGCCTTTTTATTCTACAATGTTCTTTTTACTTTTTCTCTGTTATCGAAGAAGTGAAATATACATGTTTTGTCGAAGAAGTGAAATATACATGTTTTGTCGAAGAAGTGAAATATACATGTTTTGTCGAAAAATGACAAAATGAAATAAACGAGTCGAATTGAATTGAATTTCCGTTTGTTGATAATAGGGTTTGATTTATGAAGAAATAAAGTATGTTATGTATATTACATATACTCTCTTAATCGGTCACAAGGAACATGAAATGTGAAAGAAAACAAGAAAACAAACGCATTTTTGCAGTTTGATATTTTTGTGTGGCGAGTTTCGGCAATAAACTGAATAACTATAAGACGATAAGCTTCGCCTAACCGTTTGCATACCAAGTAATACACTGATTGTCTTTGAAAGGTGATCTCTACGTTTTGAAATGACGATATCGAAGCCTTCTGCTTGTTCTGATATTGAAAGGGGAAATTATATTTGCACTTATTCCTTATGTGCAAATACGAGCGTCTCATCTCTTACCTCTTCCAATTCCATAAGCGACACCCCACGGAACCATAGCAATTATGTCTAGGCGAAATGTGACGTTTTGACGATAGTTTGCCGTCAATTTTGAAGGATCCTTCACCTGCAAATTAAAGATAAGCTAATTATATTGTTATCTGCGCAAGCTCAAGCTCTCTCTCTCTCTCTCTCTACGTAGAATACACACACACACACACACACACACACACACACACACATATAGTGAGATATGAGAAAGGTAGGAGAAATCGGTGCGTAGCTTTGACATCATTATTCCTCTCACTGTTCCTCCTTTTCGGAAAATTGCATGAGTTGAAAAATTATTGGTCTCCGCCGGGAATCGAAACCGGGGCCCATTTCAGAAAAGATGTTAGGATGGCAACTCTTGGTGGAATGACAACTTCCAATAGTAACAGCCAATCAGTAAGCTGGATTCTTGTAGTTACTTATGACAATTGTCATTCCAGCAAGAGTTGCTATCATATCAACTTTTTATGAAATGGGGCCCAGATCTTTGGCATGGAACACCAAATATATGTAATGTATATGTATATATATATATATATATATATATATATATATAAACATACGATTTATATTATGTACATATATTTATAATATTATATATATATATATATATATACATATATATATACATTTATTATATCCCTCTCTGTCTCCCTCTCTCTCTCTCTCATATATGTACATGTATATATATATATATATATATATATATATATATATATATATATACATGTACCATATATCATAGTGTATATCCTCCCTAGCTCTTCGTCAAAAATAATAATAATAATAAACCATATTTATATGGCGCATATCACAAAAATAGATTAATGTCTCTATGCGCATTGAAGGAAAAAAGGAACTAATAAATAGAAATAAGGAAAATAGACATGTGTGAGAGAGAGAGGAGGCAGAACAAGATGAAAAGTGACAGAGCTGTGACAAACATTGCTTAGTTTTAAACCTGGTCCACGGACATGTTAAAGAGATATGTTTTCAACAAACGCTTAAAATCATCTACTGTATTTATTTGCTTAAGATACGTGGGTAATTTGTTCCATAACTCTGCTGCTGCCAGTTGAAAAGTTGAAAAGTCAGGGATTAAGCGTACAGTGTATTAAAACAGGTTCAATGATTATCAGTAAATACGCGATGCCTTCGACCAATGAAAGCAGCTTCCACTGAATCATGCTCCATGTCATACCCGGCGATTGCCCTGAATTATTGTCTATTTATGAGTACAATCCGCTTATAACCTCGTTCTATTGTCGAGGGATTTTGCTCGCTGACGAACACAAATTTCGAGCATCATTGTCAACGCAACATTACCCTCAGATATGAAAATAAAAGATGAGCACTTGCTGAAATTAAGCTCCAATAATGCCTGATTCGTTTCTGAATAGCACCATTCATTGAATACGTACAATAATCTCGATATTCGCTTGATCGGGAAATAGTGTATTTTACTGTCCAGTGCAGCTTAATGTATGCGCTCATTTCAGAGAAATTGAAGGTCTTGACTGAAATGGAATTACGTAAGAAAACTCTGTGCATGTGAATATTAAGCTGTACTCATCAATCAAACACAAGATGCATCCACCAGTATGTGCAAGTGATGGGCAGGGATATTCAAATTTGATATTTGGCAGTGTATGTGTCTGTACGCGTGTGTTTGTTTGAACTCAATGTAGCATGTGTGTCTATGTGTGTATTGTAAATGTGCGTTCTGCACTCATATTTCACTGCAAGTTGATTTTTAGGCAACGAGAAAAATGCATAATAATATGATATACACGAATATACCATATCATTGCCTAAACAGATACTGAAATAAAAGATTTATAATGAACAATACAATCGTCTATTGGACCCGGCAGAAATCTTGACCATCACGCCTGCGATTGGATCACTATCTTATTCATGCATTATCGCACATAATGAAGAGGGATTACAAGAGCGTAACACCATAGTATAAGTATCAACAACTATTACACGCGTATGTGTACTTCATGTTATGACTTTACTTTTCAATATCCTAATCATTTTCATCCACATTGAGTTCAGACAAAATATACACGATTTGATTCAGCCAATATGTGTGAGTGGTTGTCTATTTGAATTTACAAGCACGATAACATTGTACTCACAATGCGTTTATAGTTTATTTTTGTGACGTCGTGAAACCAGAAACTGACGCTTACACCATAACGTTAATGAAAGTTTGATTGAACCGAATTGAATTGAATTGAATGATAACTTATAGTTCAACTTACGAGGAGGCCGTGCTCGAGAAAAGCAACGCGAAAGTTCACCAGGAAATCCACCACGAAGATTGTGTCACACACGAGATCAACTGCGCAGAAGATCTGAGCATTTGTCTGGCGAATTTGTAACAAAATTGACATTGAAACACTGAGAAAATTCAGGAGAACAGTGCATATGAATTTAACATGCATGGAACATGGTAAAAATGTTGATAATCAAATAAATGTTGAAAAAGACAGTCTTGTCTGCTTGGTTTATCTCATAATATTTAATAGGCCAGCTGCCTGTGTCATACATGTGGTAAAACATGCACGGCAAGACGTCGATCAACATATTGGCATTGTTGTATTCAATACAATATATTCAGCTATTCTTGCGGTCGGCTACACGTCACTTCCGGTTGACTGGAGTGAAAACAAACAGCTTGCATGCGCTAAGCCTGCATAAATGCGCATACTGCATGCATGCTGTGCATGTGCGACGCGTATAACTTATGTGGGGATTGTTTTTCATTATTCATTTTGTCATTTGTGCCATCATTCATGAGATACATGCATCATGTCTTGCCAGTAATATTCTAAAAATCTGGATCCTGTCGATCGATCGGTCCCGGTATTTTGCCAAGTTGAAGGCAGTCGGACTGGACCTGTGCCCGTATGAAATCGCGGCAGGACTCTGGATCAACGACCCGACAAAATGGCCAGATGTGCAGTAGAACCTCTTTGAGTAGGCCCTACCCCGATATCTACGCATATTTAGTACCTCATAGAAACTTCAGGTAGGTCTATAGGCCTAACGTTAGTACTGTAGTAGGTTAGGGAAGGGCCTAATTTAGGGTAGGCCTAGGGCCTAATCCTGCCGCCCGCACAGCTACAGTAGTACAGCTTGCGCTAGCGCTATGCTCGCGGGGCGCCCTGGCAGAAAACACGTACAGCGTTACCACTCCAGGCTCACGCGACTGTTTGTTTTCACTCCACCGCTATCCATGACCCCGTGACACGCAAAATACCCGGATGTCCGACCATGAGAATATGGCAATGCACTATACTTCACATTTTTTACCTCAAATGGAGGAAAATATGAACCGTCTGAACATGCATAACCAATTATTTATAGTGTATAAACTATCTGGAGGGGATGTGTACCCGTTTAAGTGAGATAACCAGCTCATGTGAACTAATGTTCCTTGAACCTCTGTTCAATGTCTTTTGAATGTTTATAGCGCCTTTAAATCGTCTTCCTTTAGATATATCGCCGCCGCGTTCAGTTGTGGTTCAGATATTGAGAACGTAGGGAATACGTCTATAGGTTTCATTCTGTCAAATAAGCTGTAACAAAGCCTTTTTTCGAGCCCCCTCCCCCCAGCCACCCACCGACGCTTAGCAAACCCTACCTTCAGACTTCTATTGGCTCACTTTTGAATGTCCATAGCCTATTTCAAGTCAGTCGCTTTCGAACAGAAAGGTCTCAGTTTTCAACCTTGTGCTAGCATGACTAGCTTTCTAGAACGAACAAAACACTTGAAGTGCTATTGTACGACGCTGTGGTTAGTCCTTGTTTCGAGACCATCACCCCCCTCCCCCGTAGCAAAATGTATGGCTTCAGTCTAAAATGAACCCTTTTTTTTTTACCTTGTTGTTTGTCGTTGCTAAGAAGTGGTGCATGGTTTCCTACATCAGATAAGATACACTCGTGGCTATATACTGTGAATGTTAAGACGGATGTTCGGAATCTTAAAATGGTAATGTAGTTTCACCCAAACTGTTTATTTGAAATCAGATTAACTTACTACGCCATCAAAGCTTGTATATTATTTCACTATACGAGAGTAACTCGTCGGATGACATGAAAGAAAACAGGACGAAATTCTAATATCATCAGATAACAGTTGATATATCAATACATGTACTGTCTACGATGAGGTATTGCTGCGTGTATATTGGAGTAGATCATGGAAGGCGGAATTGTCATGGACGGACAGTATACGGAAAATGCAGTTTGAAATGTAGGTCATTTTACTACATGATATCAAGATCATAAAGATAACAAAGAGGATGAGGCGAGAGCCCGCCGAGAACATGCATACATAACATTCACTCCCCCAACTTATCACGATACCTGATCTCATTATTCAGATGAGCCGACATGTCTATTGAGGTATAGATTTCTGTCCATATGGGGCCAGCAAGCTTGATTCGGAATTATCGCTGAAAATTTCATGCAGCACCATTCACAGAAGGAGAAAAGCTTTCCACTTTAACGGGGAGGAGACCAAGCGTAAAGTAATGACCGCACAAGAGCGTACTCTTTCCCCCTTTTGACGGCAACAGATTACATGCAATTTGCACAAGGGATAGTATTGATACTGTGGCTATGGTTATGCCAATTAATAAAGCTGTTTTAGTTAGTTGGTTTTAAATATATATCTTTTCACGCAGTTGGTATGAATGGTGTCACACTGATATCGAATGGAAGTGAAATATATTTCTCACACAATAATTCAACACTATATATACACGTATTTAACTCTTTTTTTTTTTTTTTGCTCTACAAAATGACACAGCCTAATCGTGCTAATGATATACCAAAATCTCTATACACACAAAATGGCATTGTTGGTTAAAAAAGACCAACAACCCACAATGTATTATATATATATATATATATATATATATATATATATATATATATATATATATAATGATAATAATGATAAATCCGATACTTGCAGACTACGATTATTTGTATGGTTAAGATATGTATTGATTATGTTTATTCGTGTCTTTAAGGGCGGCTGTCTTGTAGATGCATCTACAGCACTGTTTCAGGAATCGGCATATGATATATTAACGATTGCATTATGTTTGTTGTTGTTTTGTTGTTGCTATTGCATTAGCTCATAGAAATGATTGAAGTTAATGTATTATCACCTTTACGAGAAGTGCTTCAGCGATGGCTTAAACTGAGTCAACAATTTTTCGGGTTAAAAACAAATACAGAAAAGGACAGGGGAACTTTTGCCTACTCGCCTTATGCACGAGATATCGACAATTTCTGTTTTCTCTGTTTGTTATTAAACTTGCTATAAATACACCTTCAGAATGTCTCCCTTTGTCCTTTTTGTTTTGTTTTTTTTAAAGGGGGTGGGAGGTTGTGAGGATGGGAGAGTCTTTTTGCATGCATATTCAAGTGGAGGATTTCAATACGACACACAGGTTTGACGTAACGGCAGTATACGGTGACTAGGAACAAGTGACCGGGGCATTTAACTTGCTTGCTTCCTAGGAAGGAGGAAGCGTGGGTATTCGGAACGCGTCGCATTCTATTTACAGTGTAACGTAACACTTTAATTCAACAAAGGTCACAATCGAATTCAGACCCTTTCGCGCGCAATCCATTGATTTGTCATGATGGTTGAAGATTCTGGGGGACTTTTTGCTTCTTATTTTTTTTTCTTATTTATTGCATTTCGTCTCTCTACGAGGGATGACGCATTGATCATACGAATGCACGCTGCATCTACAACTTGAAATAAGCGTTCGAAGAGCAATCTTGAAAGTACTGGTAAAAGAAAATAGATAAGCTCGTCCTATGGATGAAAATAAAAACTGTCCCCTTCAATTTCAAAGTATCGATTTTGTTCGTTGCAACAAATTTATATATATATATTCAGCTAACAGCGTCCGAAACACCACATGTAGGAAAGAGCGCAAAAATGCTCAACCGTTCTTCGATTTTAATTTGTCTATGTCCTGCCATATCTGTAACGTATTTCTGATAGTTGTTTACAAAGATGCTGACAATGCTGTTATTAAATTGACTTTTATAGGGAAAGTTATTGCTTCTCTCTTCTCAACTATTAGTGAAAAACTATCAGTAAAAAGAAATAAATAAAAGTTACTCAAAGTTACTCAATGCAAAAAAGTTACTCGGTGCACAATGCACAAAGCACCGCTGCACTCCCCCCCCCCCCCACACTCTTCCCTCCCTTTCTCCCTCTTTATCGCCACTTAGTGAGTGGTGACTTATATGTTATATTTTTATATATGTTGTTATTTTGTTTAGACAATCATTTCTGAGGCCATTGTCCTCGTCAAGCGCTTGCTTATGACGATGGTCTCCTGAATTTCTGTACATCAAGAATTGCCTAATTTGTTTTTGAGCAAGAGATATACTGTAACTTATGTTTCCATAAATGTATGCACAAAATAGTTTATTCTCATTTTGAATTGTATTAGGGGAAAAAAGTTGAATATTTGAATTAATCATTTATTTGATTTAATTGCCAGATTCAATTTATAGTGTGCTCAATTTGTTTGTTCAATTGACTTTGTACTTCATTTATGTATGAAAAAGAAATTCAGAAATAAAATCAGAATCAGAATCAGGTGACTTGGTTCAGACGCAGCAGTTCTCCTAAGAACAGGCTAATAAACAGTCGCATTGTCACATTTTCACGTTTGTTGCCCCTCTCGCTCTTCTTGAGAACAAATCTCGAATCCTTTAATGTAAATTTTCAGTGATGGAGAATTCTCAAACACAAGATCGGTTAAGAAAAAGATACAATAACAAATGAACTATCACATGACCACATCTCCCAGCTAGAAGACAGACATAAACACAACATTGCAATAAACAGAATGAAAGGAGGGGTCAGATGAAACAAGATTTTGGACGGACAGCATTTTTCAGATTGGTCGAAAATTTGTGATACAACCGTAACATTTTACCTGTCTCGTAAGGTGATGATGAAAAGCGACACGCAGTATGGTCATCCACACGTTATAGGCCACCGCACAAGCAACCAGTGCCTTGAATTGAGAAAAAAAAAAAGAGTCGTGGTTATTTGAAATTATATAGGTATAAATGTTTGAGTAAAAGAAACAGCCGTAACGTAGAGGCAGATTTTAGGATCATTCAGTGATACCATGTCTGAACAATGACAGTCAAAGTAAAATACTGAGTACATTCCTAATATTATGACATGATAACAATATAACATTCCACGATAGCGCCATGAAATAAAAAAATGAATCATAACGACCTCTTACTTGCAGCTGAAATCATTGAAACAAATTTCAGAAGTATTATAAACACTCAACGTAATCTAACGTTTGATTCATAGAAAAGTTTTATAAAAATGTAATGAAACATCTGTTTTGGTAAACTGGACGAATTATCGATTTCAATATTCTCTAAACTTTATCAGAGAGCTCTGGCAGTGTAAACTCCAGTCAGTGCTAGAACAATACCTTCTATAAGTGTTTTGTCTTTCAAATGAACAACCCCACAAGAATAAACAGTACGCATACTTCATCGTCATCAGGGAATTACATTGTCAAGATGAATCTTGCAATCCGAAATATACAAATCGGTTTTACGATAATGCATATGGAATCTGCATGTCAGTCTTTAAGAGATCCCCCGAGGAATAACCCTTCGAGAGCCTCAGGGATTGGGAAATTCTTGCATCTCACTGTTTCTTTCTCTTATATGCGGCAGAAGAAAATAATATACTATCTAAGTCATGAAGGGGGATATCACGTTAATAATGCATGAAGTACTATCCCCTCTTCACAACCTCGCGACACTGCTCTAAAGATTTGGCTTGCACATTTCACGACCGTGCGAGGGGATACACACGACTAATGGCTGAGTAGGAAACAGAAAGCCATGAGAAAGATGATACCAAATAATGATTTATTAGGAGACCTCTCGCTAGAAGAGCTGTGCAGAATCAGGAAAAAAGATGTCTGTCTGCCACTTCAAGAGAGCACTAATCATCAAAAGTTTTTGCCTTGCTGTATCGAGAGGGCGAGAAGGGGGTATTTTCTGTGAAGGAAACTAATATATTTCATAAATGAAAACTGTAATTACACTCACCATCCATCGATATATACCCTCTCCCTCAGGATCGATGACAAATTCATTTCTCGCCAGAAATTCCTACATGCGTCACACATTCACACACAAGGGAAAAAAATAGAAGAGAAAGAGTGTGTTTGGTGGTATATGGGGAAAGTGTTTTTACGACGAGCGCAGAAACAAAAGTAGCCATGAAATATGTCTATAAATCTTTGATATCACCTCCGTGACTATATGGGCGATTTTCTACCTTCATCCCAGCACTCTGTCTGATTCAGCGGCACCCTTTTTGTAGTCATGGCAACGGATTAGGTGGAGAAGAGACCAAACTCCTGCGCCCTCCCCTGTTACCTTTTCTTGCGTGATAATCTTGTAGGTTCTCTGAGTGCAGATACAAAGTAACGTGTTAATTTGCTACTGATCTGTCTTTCTTTTCTCCCTCTTGAACTTTTTATTGTTGCTGTAGTTGTTGTTTTCCTAATGCTTACCTGACTGTTTTCTTTTTTTTCAGGGCGGGGAGTAGTCTTTTATCCACTGAAGCTTTTTAGTGACAAGGACGTGACGAGTTGTAATCCGACAACTACTGTATTTTTAAACAGATTTTTATAACAACACAGAACAAACTTTGCATGTTCAAATTGGACTCTGGTAAATGATGCTTATCGGTGATTATCTTTAGATGTGTACCCAGAGTAAAAATAGTCTGGCAAAAAAACAAAACAAAAACAAAAACAAAAACAGCGGAAATTAAATTGTTTACCTTAGTATTTAAAGGGATGATACAGTATTGGTTGACGTGAGGATCCAGCTTCTAACTTTTTGCGACACACTTGGAAATCACTTTATGAAATGTTAAAGAGCATACAGTTCTAAGAAAAATTTAAAGTTTACTTGATGAAAACTGGTTTTTGAAATGACTGAGATATCCAAAGACAAAATGATCCCAGTATTTTGAAATTTGATTTGAAAATGGTGTTTTATTGATCAATATCTTTCGCAGCCCGGATCCTGAATTACAGACATTGTTAACAAATGGCCATGTATACATTAAAAATGCTCACAAAATACAGTGTAGCAATGAAAAAAAATACATAAAACAACAAAGGGTCAATCTTATTCATCTTAACCATTACACAATTAGATTAACCTGTAATACAAAAGAAAAACAGATATTACAAATACGATACATTACTGTTCTCAATGATTATCAAAAAAAAGAATGAGTATATGTTAATTATGTATGCCGGTCATTTATACTTATCAATTAATACAGATGCTTGGTCTCACCTTTTCATAGAATTGCTTTGTTTTGGATATCTCAGCTATCTTAAAACCAATTTTCCTCAAATAAACTTTGAATTCCTCTTAAAGTTGAATGCTCTTTCATATTTCATAAGAGGTTTCTTATTATCTAAAAAATTATCATCAAAGGAGGTTTAACCTAAAGTCCCATCTCAACCGAAACTGTACCACCCCTTTAAAGTAAGACCTCCTAAGTGCTCGAATGCCGAGTTGATATCCCACCCTCTTTTTAATCTGTCGTTTTATGCAATTGGCGCGTCATTCCTCTTGACCGTGGCATGGCCAGTATTACCATTTTAGAATTTCGAAAATATTACTTACGTTCAAATGTTGTAGTGGAATAAACAAATCAGTAAGGCGAAGAGATTATTAGAATTGCCACAGACGGAATCACATAAATTGCTTAACATAAAGGAAGCTCATTGAACGTAAAATGCTAGCTAGATGTACGTTTCCAGGCAGCACATATAAGAGGCAAATGCTTATCACAGCCTGCAAATTACCATTGGGACAACATTTTGTAAACATGTTATCGCTATCTCAATTTCGGTTTTGTTTCTTTATTGTATGTAAGTCCTCATGTTGTTATTATGAAGACCTCCTTTCCAAGATCATGCGTCATTTATTTATCTACAACACGATAGAAATGAAGTACGCATCCCGAATTTTTCTGGTTGGATGACGCAAGCGGCATCGGAGCGTCGCACTCAATTAGTGCAGATATGTGTCAATGACATACTTGTTCCTCCTCAATAATATCAGCAGTAAGATGGATTGAAAACCTAACTACGGAAAGAAAGATAAGCTGCTCTTGTAGAAAATTATTGTAATTTATGGAATAAAAACATCCGGATACTCATGAAAACAAAAATGTAATGAATCCGTACAATTTAAGTGTGTGTTAACATTTGCAGACAGAGAGAAATTTCATGCATGTGTTTTTTCTGTAAAAGTAATTTCATGCACCAACATTATCTGTGATGCTACAACGCACGTGTAGGAATTCAAAAAGAATATATCCAAGGGGAACAAAGCCAGAGAGTGAAGTGTTAAAAAATAGATTAATATCAGCATTATCATAATTCCATTGAAGTATTTTCTTTAGCAAATCACTGAGCAATAAAATGAAATATTACAACAATAATCGGAGGCAAACAGATATAGAATAATGAAAACGAAACAGAAAGAACCTTCATATCTTCTAAAGAAAAAAAAATCTCCAGTGAAACACAGAGCATCTTATTGTCACATGCTTTGGTATGTTTATGCAGTTTAAAATGAGGCGATTATTATTTTGTGTGTATGTATGAATGTAATTCCCAATACTATAAATCAATATTTCACACACTAGTCCTCATGCATATATACAAATTGAAATTAATGTTTAATGTTCGAAGTCAGCTCTATCTACATATCAATTATATGAAGAAAAAAGAAATAATGTGAAGAAATATCAAGAAAGAAATTGAATCGGTAGGTAATTCAAAACGCTTAAGCTTAAGTATTTTATTTTTACGCACACAGACACACACGTAAATTGAAATTGAATCAACTGGATTTACCTCAATCTGTTTGCGAAGCTTCTTCACGGTTTTAACTGCCTGTAATGTAAAAAATACAGTGAATTTTCGTCAGGTGCCGAAGTTAACAGCACTTGTATGCTTACTAAGATACCCCCGAAGAGGGGATTTTTGTATGTATCTGTTTTTTTAACAGTTATTATAAGGCAAGAACAATAATTCGCGCTGAAAAAATAGGTCCAAACAAAGCTAAAAAGCCAAAATCGTAATATGACAAAAGTTCTGCACAAAATAAACTTGGAATCACTCTACTGGATTACATGTAGCCAGTGTCCATTTACAGCTGTACAAATTTTATAAACGGTTTCTTTTCGTAAATTGTTTAACGTGTCAGAACTATCAATTAAAATAAATGTTCATCGCTACTTTGCTTTCATTCAAATGTTCATGTGGTTGCACGTCTCAGTGTTTTATATACGTACAGATATGTGCAATTATTTGCAAACACAGACACACGCACCCAAAAATACATTTTTATAATACGGGTATTTTTTTTTTATTATCCAGAAGCTTTTTTTGAAACTTTACTTTAATTAACACACAGCTGGTACACGAAAGTATCGGATGAAAGTATTGAATTTTTAATATCTGATTTAACCCAGGAATATTGGAGTGATTTTTTTTTAATCAGATGCAGATAAGGCATATAATCTTCTCTTTGATAGGTTTAATAAGAATATACCATTGATTAAAATGAAATTTAGAAGAAAGAAAGAATACCCATGGATAAGAAAGGGGATAATGCGTTCAATAAAAATTCGTAATAAATTATATAAAAAAAGCAATCATAAATCAATATGATAGTGATTTTGATAAATATGAAAAATATCGAAATGAATATATTGAACAGTTTGATTCGGTTGTCACGTAAAATGTATCATTCTGAGAAATTTGAAAATAAGTCAACCAATGTGAACGGTTTATGGGAGACGGTAAATGAAATTACAGGGAAAATAGTGAAGAAAATGTTTCAGTATGTTATGATAATGATAAGGAGTTTACAGAACCCAATGATATATCCCATGCATTTAACACTTATTTTACTAATATAGGTCCAAAATTAGCATCAAATATTGTTAATAATTCCAATATCAGATTTACAAAATATCTTCCTCATCATTTCCATAAGACATTTTTTCTTACTCCAACAGATGAGGAAAAAATACTTCAAATTGTCCGAAATCTCAAGTCTAGTAGGTCAACCGGCCATGACGGACTTAGTGTGTGTCTACTGAAGAAAATTATTTTCAGTATAGTTTTAAAATAGTAAAAGTGATTCCGATTTTTAAGAAAGATGATCCTTCACTTTTGACAAATTACGGACCGTTTTCATTATTACCCCGTATGTCTTAAATTCTGGAGAAAGTTATTCATAAACGGTTGTATATTTTCCTAAATACCGATCACTTGCTTGTCTCTAACCAATTCGGATTTAGAAAAAAAAAAAAAAAAAACTCTGCTGATTATGCTATAGTCCAATTATCTAATTAGGTTACAGAATGTTTTGCGAATAAAGAGCATCTGATTGGCGTTTTTATGGATTTGTCAAAGGCATTTGACACCATCAACCATGACATTTTGATTAACAAACTGATGAGATATGGTATCCGAGGTATAGCCCTATCCTGGATTTGTGATTATTTATCCAGCAGAAAACAATATGTTGCACTTACATTCCTCAGAATCCTCCAAATCCAATATTACATGTGGTGTCCCCCAAGGATCCATATTGGGTCCTCTACTTTTTCTGATTTATTTTAATGATATTATAAATTCATTCACGTTTCTTAGTTTTTATACTTTTTGCTGGTGATACAAATATTTTTCATTCTCATGAAGTATTTGAAAGTCTTATTACCACATAAATTTGGAGATAAGTAAAGTATGCCAATGTTTGGGTTTTTTTTGCGAAAATCTGTCACTTAATATTTCTAAGAAAAAAATTGTTAGATTTAAGCTTCATAATTCTTTTAATATTAATTGTATTGATTATTGTATTTACATTGACGGACAGCCAATTGTTGAAAAGACATCTTCTAAATTCTTAGGTATTACCATTGACTCAAATTTGTCTTGGAATGATCATTTATACAAAGTTCATACTTCAGTTTCTAGACTTATTGGAATTTTATACCACCTGAGAAACTTGGTTTCTCAGAAATCTTTGCTTATATTGTATAATGCTTTAATAATACCTTATATTACGTATTGTAATATTGTGTGGGGAAATTAAATAAACTCAATATTACTTTTACAAAAACGAGCTATGCGGTTGATTACAAACTCCCACTACTTATCTCCCTCTGACCCGTTGTTTTCTCAGTTAAAAGCATTGAAGATTAATGAGATTCACACTTTCCAAACGGCAATTTTTATGCACAAATACACGTTCAACCAACTTCCCTCGGTGTTCAATGATTTCCTAATTCCTAATTTCAATATTCATTCCTACCCAACTCGCCGTTCATCGGATTATCATCTTGAAAACCCAAGAATTGTTTTAGCACAAAAATCCTTAAAACATGGCCCTGATGTTTGGAACCTTAAACGATGTAGATCTATTCATTTATTTTAAAAAACAGCTTAAAGATATGATGTTAACTCATTAGCAGTGATTAGAGAGCATATGATGTTAACTCATTAGAGAGCATTTTGCTATTTATTTGTTTTTGTTTTTTTTTTACTTCTTAAGTTGAAGTAAGGGCTCCTAACTGAACGTACACAACAAACATAAACATTAAAGGTAGGGAATCCCATTTGCACGCCTTAAATGAAGAGTTGTATAAATACAGTGGTATGTTGAAGAGAGTATCATTTTAGAAACTCCCATAAAGTATTGAAAGTGGAAGGTAACATTTAGTACATTTTTTTGACCGTTAGATTTTGAATTGAATTGTTTTCGGGGCTCACCATAAATTCCAGTACATTACTAGGTTACCTTTGCAGACCCATGTACTGCATGTGTGTCCATCATGTATATTTTGTGAATAAAGTTCATCAAAACTTACAAACATTTCTATATACATTCTTGCCACACACTCTATATGTTATTACATCAGCTCTTGTACTTTTAGATCTGTGTTTATAGATCACAAATACAGAAGAATGCAACAAAAAGGCTTAAATGTGGCTGACACACAGAACTACTGAGTAGTTGAGTTTTGTGCATTATTCAAATTTTAGATAACTGTTGACTTCCATATTTCTAAGCAGTGGCCTAAGCAAGTCCCCTGAGGTTCATATTTAATGTTTTGCTACATTTTGGAAGGTCTGTAAAAGGTATCCCCTATCTTTAACACGTATTCACATCTCATTTCCACACAAACATTTCACATCTTCACAATGCACCGCTGCACTTTTCCCCTCTCTTTCTTTTTCCCCTCCCTTTCTCTTTATCGCCACTCAGTGAGTGGTGACTTGTATATTATATTCTTACAATGCTGTATTATTTAGACTATCATTTCTGAGGCCACTGTCATCGTCAAGCGTTTGCTTATGATGATGGTCTCCTGAATTTCTGTAAATCAAGAGTTGCCTAATTTGTCTTTGAACAATACAGATATACTGTAACTTATGTTTGCATAAATGTATGCATAAAATAGTTTGTTTATTTTTCATTTTGCATTATGTCATTAAAAAAATGTTGGATATTTGAATTCATCACTTATTTGTTTAAACTGTCAGATTCAATTATACAGTACTAGTTTGTTCAATTGACTTTGTATTTCATTTATGTACATGTATGAAAAAGAAATTCAGAAATGAAATAAAATATTTAAAAAAATCAAATCAAAACGGGATATATTTTTACCTCAATCAAGAGGATTAGAAAACTGCCAACTAGATAATACATGTAAAATTGTGTTGTTGTTTTTTGTTGTTGTTTTACTTTTTTATGTGTATGTGTTTCTGGAAACGGAAACAGACGAACTGGAGTGGTGTATATTATGCAATGAATGTGGTAAAGCAGCGGGGGGTTGTGAGGATAAAAAAGCAACAACAATTGCCCACGCGCACTTGTTGCATCTCGTACATCGACACAAAGTTGTACCCAGGTAATACTATGTATGAACTCCCAAGGCATGTGTCAAGTTTGTTTATAAATCCATCCGCTCATCAATTAACATTACTATTACATATTGATTATACTTATTGAATCTATGAGACAACTGTGTCTATACAGACTACTAGCAGGTGACTAGTATTCACCGAGTTGAATGCCATAATAGAAGAAAAATAGTGAATGGATATTGTAAATAAACGTGGTGATTCTGTCTCCCATTTATAAAAGATAGTAAATACGTGACCAAGAACATACAATCTGTAGTACGTGTCTATAGTCAGATGATAATGAAATGGATTAATGCTGCTGCACAATGTGCAGTTTAGTGCAACATAATTAGAAACAATAAGCTGATGTTCATTGCATCTATACATATAATCATCAATACAGTCAAACCTGCCTTAGCGGCCACCTGTCTATAGCGGCCACTGAAAAATCCCCCGAGAGAAAAGTCCTGTTAAAGACCCTGTGTATAGCGGCCACCTGTCTAACGCGGCCAGCGGCCACAGATTTTGTTTCCCGCGGTAGATTTTAACCTGTTTATAGCGGCCACAGACCTGATGGAGCAGTAGCTGAGCCGATAATTCAGAGTGTTTTTCGGCTTTGTAGTCGTGCCAGTCATTCCTGGGCAACGTTAAGTGATCGCCAGCGCTGCATTCATCACTCATTCAGTCATAATGCACTAGTGTTAAGCTTTCTCCACGACTGTACACATGCTACTGTGCAACCGGTAATAAATACCGGCATTGTCCAATGCATGAAACACACGTGTGCATACGTATACACATACATGTACATTTTAAAGTACTTACAGATGTATACAACGATGATACATGTACATGTAGGCAATGCATACAAAGTTTGATAACCTGTCTATAGCGGCCACCTGTATGGAACGGCCACTCTTTTCGTTTCCCTCGGGTGGCCGTTATAGACAGGTTTGACTGTATATGTATATATATATATATATATAATAATAATATATGCAATAAAGATGAATACATAGATATATAATGTATATATATATCTTTATAATTATTATGTATATATAAGATGTACTAGTATATATATCCGCAAACATATTGTGTGTGTTTACTTACGCAGGCGAGCAAAATGTATGAATAAATAGGATACAGATACGTTGAGATACAGAATAGAAAAGACATGTATATTTTGTCTTTTCCAATCATGCAAACACGGTACCATTTAAAGAAAGAGATAAATTGACTTTTTAAGGCGTATACAACACAGAAATAGGATTCCACTTAGAGTAATATAATGATATAAACTTTCCTTCATAGTGTGTAATGATAATGTGTACGAAGTTCAATAACATAGAAAGATTAAAAAAATGTCACATCCACGACTTTAATTAACAAAATCTTAATGATTAATACTGCAATATTTCACACCATAATGTTATTTAGGGGGCGTTGAGAATATTACATAATTCAAGTCAGATCCACGTGAGTGCAGATTTAAAAACCTGGAGTGAATTACGTTTAGCCATACCCATGTATTCCGTAAACTCGTTCTTGTAGATATTGAAATAGACGCAGGGCAATTGCTAGAGCATTACGAAGTCTGTTCTCAATACACAAGTCATCATTCCTACTTATTGGCTCGTGTCTGACCTCTTAGGAAAGCTAACTTGATTAACAGTAAATCCATCGATGAAAATCTAATGAAGGTATAATTTCTTGTCTTGAAATAACAACGGCAAAACAACCTGCACGTATGTATATGCATGCACACGCAAATACACAGACATATCACAATGTGTGTTTGTGTGTATGTGAATTAAATATCAATATGTTTGTGTACTTAGCTCTCATTGATATGCATACATTTGTATGACCTTGTAAACTTTGTGTATGTTCATATAAATCTATAAACGCATACAAACACACGCAGTATATATATATATATATATATATATATATATATGTATATATTTATATTGCAAATCCAGATAAAAACCGAAGGACATGTGTATCTTTTATACATACGTAAAAGACAAAGGCTTGAAAGACCACGTAGCTAGTAGCCGAGGATAGTTAAGGAAATGTCATCTTTCTTCTTCTCAATAGTATATTCAACTTTTTTACACCATTCTCGGTATACTTTGAATAAATCACTTGCTATTACCTTAGTTTTACATTATGATATTTATATATACATGCATATACGAACACATGCAAGATGAGTAAAGGAGAAAGTTGCGTTCTCTCTCAAGGCGATGTCTTGAAAGTAGGATCTTCAAGGTGTTGAATTTCTTTATACCCGTAATATGAATAATCCCCATTTTTTGCCAAGCTGATTTGGCTTTGATAATCCCCTTTTCCTGTGATGACGTATCTAATCTGTGTATAAATGGTGTAAATAATCATATCTATTGTTTTTCACATTTCAATATCTTCTTCTTTTTCTTCTCCCTTTCCAGTGCAGTCTAACAATGAGGTGTATTTTCGTATCTTATGGGTTTGGAGATTAAAGACGGATAACAAAAGTTAAGAAAAAAAAAATTAAGCCAAACAAATTTTCACTACATTCTCAGATAATGTTCACATAAAATGTAGCGACTTTCTCAGATAAACAATACTCATTGCTATTGCTGATATCAATATGAAATTAAGGAAGCCATCCGAGTACTGTACTGACTTTCACCATTGTTTGGTAATGATGTATTTGCACTGCATTGACGGTCGCCTGCATTGTTGAGGGTAAAAATAGTTCGTCAAGAAAAAAAAAAATGAAGGAGAAGAAGAAGAAGGTTACATGTAATACAGAATAAGTAACCACAAGTATTGCTGGCAAAGAAATGTGCCTCACCTCGCTGGGATTTTCGACGGCATCTAACTCGCGATTGTCATCACTGTGGTTCGTCTCATTCTGGATATCCTGCTCTCGAGTGTCTGATGCACCTCCTCCGTCCGCCGCACTCCCACCACCAGTACCACCGCCACCTCCACCACCGCCACCACCACTTCCTCCAGCTCCCCTTCTCTCTCCACTCCTCGGCTCGCTTTGCCCGCCAGTACCTCCATCTCCCCGTTCTCCCCTGTCGCACTTTCCTCCAGCAACCGCCGACTTGAAATTTACTTTCCTCTCTGTGATATCCCCAGTAGACGCCATCTGCCTACCCCTGGTCCAGCTGGCTATATGCAGGATGGAGTCTGCATGATGATATCCCCACGAAAATGCTTCGCACCGCGATATGATCAGTTCACCAGTGCAGGCTTGAAAGCATACAGTTCCAACAATTCGTGCCGTACAGACCGCGAGTGTTGTAGCAAGACGAATGTACACTGTACGACTCAAGTTGCGAAGTGCGCGCGTGTGTGCGTCGTGTCGTGTGCTGTGTGCGGCAGCCAGCAGAACATTGTAAGGTTTCACACCTGTAAATAATTCGCCATGGAAACACGTGAGAGTAAGAAAGATAAGTCTCTTTCAATAAGAAATGTCATTCGTGGTTCAAAGTAGACCTACTTATCGAATTCCAATCCTGAAATTGGCAAGGGGAGGGAGTGGTTCTCCTTTAAAGGGGAAGGCTAGTAACTGATCAGAGGGAATCAGTGGAAATGCTGGGAGATGATTGTTCCAATCCTTATGGGATTCATTCAAGAGTTCATTGTATATCTATTGTTGTGTGAAAATGATTTGCTTCAGAATGGTCTCATATTCAAGTAATGTGCAGTTTAATGCTTCCAGGTTAGCGTCCCTGGTCAGTGACGGAGCATTAATCTGCACATTACTTGAATATGAGACCGTTCTGAAGCAAATCATTTTCACACAACAATAGATATACAATGGACTCTTGAATGAATCCCATAAGGATTGGAACAGTCATCTCCCAGCATTTCCACTGATTCCCACTGATCAGTTACTAGCCTTCCCCTTTAACTCCTCTCAGAGGATCTTAAAGAAAGACTATAGGCCTACTGTTTTAGCACTCAAGAATTTCATGTGTTTACAGAATTGCCGTGGAAACAAGTAGTTCTCCTAAATTAGGTGTATCTTGTATACATAGAGGGTTAAAAAAGCAATACCTTTCTCATTTTAAGTCCGATTCTCATGGAAAATAATGCCATTCAAATTGTCCAATATTACTCTTTTCATCAATGCCAATTTTCTCTAGGTGTAGAATTGCACGTCAGATTTGACTCGTCTAAATTGATACTCTTTTTATCATTTTATCTCTAAACATTATCACTTTACAATAAACAATTCATTGGACATTAGGGTAGCTAGGAGTGGTGGTTGTATCCTTCATACAGTACTAGTAATCCATAAGATATCAGAGTTAGTCATTGCTCGTATCTTTTCACAAATTATTGTCAACTGATAGATCACTCCTATATCCAGTGTTACATACACAAACACACACACACACACACACACACACACACACAAGTGTTTTTTTCCTATACACTTATAGTTAAATGAGGGGAAATCTGACTTTCTGTGTACACACGGAATTTGGAGCCCAACAACTCTTAGTGAGGATTGATTTTACCACAGAGATTAAACTTTCAAATGTAATTTCGTAATAAATCATTTTATTAATTATAGGTGCATGGTGCATTTGTCCTGTAAGTTCACTTTACTGATCCTTTTGCAGACAACTTCCCCCGAAGTGCGATCGAGCTTCTTGCATCACATGCATTGTAGCATTCGCAGTGCACATGTGCGTAGGCATTAAAGTGTGCACATGACTGTGTGACGAGTGTATAAAGGAGCATATGCCGGTACATTCATATCAGCACTAGATGTATCTGACGTAACCTTGATATACATGCTGTATCTTTTTTATGTTGTGTGTAGAGCAAAGCTCACTGTTGCTGTGTACAGGGTGAATATAAGCTACTTTGAAAACTATATTTTCACTGAATGCGCCCCCTGGTGATGTGTCGTCGTTTGATACGAATTCAACCTCGTTGGTACCTCAGATTGGCAAGATGAGTTGGATGAATTGCATAGAACCCCCGTCGAACGTTGTCGAAGTGCAAGGGCGCCGTGTACTCCATCGATGAGCAAATCCTTTTGTCTGTACTGTTACAGGGTAACCCTACGCTCGATGTCTGTCCAAATAATAAATGACTTTTGTCAGGGAACCTGAATAAGGTGGCTTAATAGCTTGTGCTCTAGATTTATTCAATGATAACCGTTTTCCATTTCAGCATTTGGCTGTTATGTATTCTTAAACCATATAATTACAAAGGATATCATTTCCCTCAATAGAAAAGTCAGTAATTGCTTTATTACAATATTTTTCTTCTACCTTGAAGCATTATGTTTTCAGGGGTGCAGCACTACTTCAGAAGCTATTATGAAGGTAAATGACATCGAATAGACATAATTCCCTCTGATTTTCTTAATATTACTGAATCTCCTATGCCATGAAAGTCCTGAATTCACCTGTCCTTCTTCTTTTCCATACTGACATGATTATGCCAATCTCCTCATTATTTCATTTCTTCGTCTTCTTTTTACAGACAAGTACAATCTTGACCATTATTGTTCGTTTAACTTTCACTAAATACACGACCACCTGGCACTTACTTTTTATGAACACGACCTAGGCAACCATTTTGGTTGCGCAGTCGACTAATATTCATAAAATCATTATTTTGAATGATGTTCTACTTCACTCTGACATGTATGGTTCCAGTTTTTGGCATAATGATTATAGATTTCTCTACTGCCTATATCTCTAGACCTACTGTTAAAAGACGAGCAATGGAGGGAAAGAGAAAAAATGAAGGAGAAAGAGAAAAGGTAAAAAAAAAAAAGCAGGGGGAAGGAGAAAGGGTAGAGAATATATATACCAAAAACAGCTTGTTCGATTCAATTCTACTGCGCACGCTACCAGAAATCATCGGAGCTGTGTGTGCGAAAATAAATTACTTATAGCCGATACGGCAACCCTATGTCTTTTGAAACATTGACGAAGTTTTTTCAATAAACCATGGCTGCCACATTAACAATCGTTTCCATTCATATCTCAAGGTTTTGATCAGTCGATTGGCTTGCCTGAGGACTCCCAATTGGAGTCTATCTGTGGTCGATGAATAATACATTGATATGGAAAATGAATCAAACCCCGTGTTGTTGACTGATAGAGTGTTGAGTTGCATGCGTAAGTTTATATATATGCAGCCTGATTAAGATCATGGTCATAATCATAACCATTTTCATTTTCGTGAGTATCAATATTGATTCTTGTTGTTTGGGGATATAAAAAAACAAAACAAACCTGAATGTTATAGGTAATGGCTAAATACATATCCAAATATGTATATACTTACTTACTTTTATATCAAAACTTTGAATAACATTGGTCCCATGCAAACAGATGGTATATGAATTCAGTCTGGGCGAAATAAAAATGATATACGCAGATGATCGAAATTGTCATTTACTGTGTAAATCCATAAAGTTTGAAATATACTAATATGGAATGCCTACACAATTCCTTATGATCAAGTAGATGTTTTAGAGAGATGACTGGTAGTTGAAACCACTATTTCAATCAGAATTTGTGATTCCTTTTTTTTATATGAAAAAAATCAATAAGATCGTGAAAAGTGTTTCCAGCGTACTGTAGATTAAATACTTAGCGAAATGATACAAAATATTACATCTACAAGACAATTGAAAGTTTGTAACCACTCTGCTACAACAATTAATCTAGTTTATGTGTATTATGTATAACGGTTTAAAGTGATACTCATACCTTGATTGAGTTTGTCTTTTTCTGAGGACTAAATATCGTTATTCGGCAACTTTTTACCAACATTCTCTTTGTGTTAGTTCTTATACAAGCGAATCAAGTACTCACTACAAATCATTTTAGCATGCCTTACTGCAACAACCCTTCCGGCAAGAAATATGGCTAAACTGTTAAACGTAATTGATAATCAGGTGCCCGATTTCGAGGCTCCAGGCCACACGTTATACTTCGATGAGGAGAGTGTGTCTGGCGCCTGTTTTGAGCACAAGGCCATCAAGGAGTCCCCTCATGAGCTTAGTCGTGGGATATGGGAAATGGAATACAAATCTGTGTCGCTGAATGAGAATCACAAACCCATCATTGATTCCGAACGCTTTTTCGTCTGTTAGGATAATGCTCATATATTGTTAAGTCTAAATCGCGGGTTGTCCGCATTATGGGAGCAGACGTGACTAATTAATTGCCATAGCAATTGAATTCATGATACGAGGATGACTTTCGTATCATTAGCAAACAAAGCCGAAAGTGAAGGCTAAATCCTCTCCAAAAGACCAGATCCTAACATCAGACATGTTTATGAGATCCGGAGGACTCCAAATAGATGAGAAACTATTCTGGACTACCGTACGATAGTGTCTCTATTCAGTCCTCCGGTGGCCTGTACACTTGTAAACTGCAATGCTTCTTTCAAATACCTTATATATAGCACATATTGCAAATTTATTACAACCCGTATGTGCGTTCAGATGGAATGACAGAGATTATGCACACTTCGTGAGAAGACTACACAGGGGCGATCGAATTTTACAGTTAAGTTGACGGCGGGAAAGATAAGCGCCACTTGTCATCACATCAAGGTAGAATTCGTTCCGTTGTCGTCACGGTACAGCTTCTTTAAAGCACTGGCGCCACCTTGTTACCCAAGTCACACTGCATACCGTTGACATTTTGCGTTTAATGCTCGTTCCAATCGTTGAAACAAGGCGGTATTGACTTGTTTTCTCCTGCTTTTTTTTTTCCTTTAGAAGGTGGCTCAAGTTCATTCCGAGGACGATTCAATCAATACGTCAGCTAAACCTCACTGCTGTTTATCAACTCTCTTACCTATACATGCTACTATAGGGGAAAACGCTTTGCGGCCCAGGTGCATATATATATATATATATATAGTACAGATGACGAAGTAGGGTAGTAATGCATTTCACTCCAATAGTGCTATTTATTCAAACCAAATTTTCGACGCATACACACGCCTTCTTCATGGTCGACATGAACAATGTCACGTCTTCTTAATGTCTTCTTCGACCCTGAAAAAGTCGTGTGTATACGGGTCGAAAATTTGGTTTGAATAAATAGCACTGTTGGACTGAAATGCATTACTACCCTACTTCGTCATCTTTTCTATACTGGCACCGACACGCGGACTACAAATATGATATATATATATATATATAATGGTATTATCATCCGCGTGTTGGAATAAGAGCATGAAGACGATGAAGACAAACAAGTTGACATAATGCATTAGAATCCAACTTCATTTATTTGTAAACCAAATTTTCGACCCTTGCACGGATCTTCCTCAGGGTATATATATTTTTTTTTTTTTTTTTTGAAACAAGGAAGGAAAAACTGACCAGAAACAATTGTAATAATAAATAGCGAAAATTTTGAGCAAAGAAAATGGGTTTTCATCGGGATTCGAACCCGAGACCTCCGGATTACTAGACCAGTGCTCTACCGACTGAGCTATTGAAAGCCCTAGATCGGTGTTCGTCCCAAACCCTTAATGAAAAACCATTTTCTTTGCTCAAAATTTTCGATATTTATATATATATATATATATATATATATATATATACATATGATATGCATTTTTTTCTGTGTGGATATTCTGCACAGTTTGAGATTAAACTATTCATCAAGTCAGGAAACCCGTCAATATCCTTGAATGCACACATATAATGGCTCTAGTAGCGATCGAATTAAACTAGATGACCTTCAGCGGCTAGACACCCGTCATACGGGATAATACATGACATTATTACAAAAATGACTCGATTGATACTAATTTATTAATTTATTATTATATTGACTGTATTGCACAAGTGATGTAAAATACGTTGCATGAATGATACATGAAATTTTCCGTCCTTCTTTTTTTTTTATTTGCTTTCCTTCCTTTATTGAAACATCAGGGTATGTTTTTGCACTTTTCGGGGAGGAGTAAATACGTCGGAAATACAGTGCAGCAGTGGAATGTCAAAATTGAAACTGTAGGTAATTCAGCGGCACTAATGAGGTGGCCTCAGGGGAAGAGAAAAGTAGTGTGAGGATGACTGAAGATAGCAATCAAGCAGACTGCATTAAAAAAAAAAAACAAGAAGAAGAGCCTTCCACGACTGTCCTACTATGGGGAACTATGCCTCAACAGTTGTACGCATATGCCAAGGCAAGATTTACTGCATGTCCTCGCACCTATTTTTCTCTGCGAAAAAAAAAATCTGCTAACACGGTATCCCCTCCTTTCTCTCTCTCTCTGTCTTTCTGAATGTAGACCTTCATCCGCCCTTGTCTTTCTCTCTCTCTCTCTCTCTCTCTCCCTCCCTCTATAGGGAGGTCTTTCTAGTTGCAAGTACACTTTCCTCCCTGCGCATCTCCTCTAATTGCATAGTGGTGAAACCAGCCACGCCTCTTCGCCTACTTTCCTTCTGAATATCATCTACTTAAAGGAGACCTTCGGATGATTTCCAGACTTTTACATTTGAACAACAATAAAATGATTATACTGGGTACAGAATGTCAGAATTTATAGTCATTGGGATGAGGAATAAGAATGTTTTCAAAATTCAGAACAAATTGCAGTGAACAAGGATGATGACATGGCGGCCTCACCATAAGAATGTGCTACTCTACCACCATTTCTACACAACTATGTCTCTATATCCAGTGATATCTATAGCTATTACCAACACAATCATGAATACTGTCGCTATCGCAACAGCAAAATATAATACTCTTGATCCTGCTCTTTAAGCTAATTTAGAAACTTCCCGTTTTCTGTCAACTTCTACTGTGATGTTTGAAATTACCTTCACCTTAAGTCACCAAAGCGAAGAAGTATGATTCTTTAAATGTATGAGAGGTGAATTCCTTATAAGAAAAATGTTCCGTGTGGTATCATTTTGACCCAGCAAAAGCTTTGTTCATGCTTCACAAAGCTCAAAGGTTCTCGTTCTCGTTCTAGTTCTAGTTCAAGTTCTTGTTGCCTGCGGAACTGTTGATGATTTTTTGCCTAAATGTAGGACCTACACATATATGCACAAAAACTGTGTTATAGGTAAAGCTGTAATGAGATGATTTAGGTTAGGTAACGACAAAAATGTATCGAAGTTTATACTACAGTCTCAAAGCATACCCGATCACGGTTGCTTCGTAATTTTTGTAATTGTTTATCACAGCAATATCCACCGATCTTCAGCGCTATAAAAGAGCGGTGAATCGCATGCAGCTTATCGGAATTAAAAAATACGATTGCTAGGGCACGATCGATCATTACGTAACGTTCAGAAATTATTTTGCACTTTTGATCTCAAAATGCTCTAAAACAAGTCATTATCATGGCAAATTGCTTCAGCCAGACAAGTTTTGTGGTATAGACCCCTTTGATGCTTTGCAAGCAAATTCTAAATGGTGGAAGATTAATGTTTTGGCTTTCAGAAGCCGCGTTTATTGAAACTCGCGCTCAATTTTTCCTATCGTTGCCCCTTAAGTCATGTTCTACGGCCAACGCCGGAATATCTTTTGACAATGAGTGACGTAAGTAGGGTAGTGGGACAGAATGTGAAGTTCAAGGGCGCCGACAACGTTCGTGATTGACAGTTCGTGTTGAGAGGCTCCTTACCCGTATCATTCAAGGAGGTATAGAACTCTAACGTTCCACCGAAGTAGTTCGAAGGAGAAGGTGGAGGGATAAAACCAAGACGGCAACCCGAGCTTGTTTTCAATTCGGACGAAATTGACAAGAGCGTGTTTATCGAACACACATTGTACAATCCAAATATCAAGTACAGATGGTCATCTCCTGTACAGCCACTTCAATCTCCGTATGTAACGCCCCCCCCCCCCCCCCCCTACTCCCTCTGTATGCTGGCCATGTTAATGTGATTGGATGCCCAATGATGAATGTCGTCCGTTCTTACTGCTTCCACAAAGTTTAGATTTAAGAAATAATGAAATATCATCATGTAAGTAAAAACTCACTAGGAGTGCGGTTTATTTCTTTTTATTCTAATACACGAATTGACATGAAGGCTGACTCTGGATGCCCAAAAGGTGTGTAACACACTATTTGTTATTAGGCCAATGTTGGTCAAAATCTTGATGTCAGCATTTTAAGAGTACTTGTTTCATATTCATATTCATAAACGATCTTCTTCATAAAATTGTCACCTTCAAAATGCTTTTAAGGCTTTCATCTTGAACCTATAAAGAAAGTGACGCTTTGATATCAATATTCACTGCTTTTATAGTAAAAGTAATCACAAAAACGTCATAATCATCAACATAATCAGGTTGATGTGTGCTTCCTGTATCATTTCTGTGGAGGGATGGTAATGCACCCTTTGCTTTTCTTTGTGATAAAAAAAAAAAATCACCATGATCATGAGATACATTAAAGTACATGCATGAAGCCGTATAGATCGCTTTCGAAAATACCAGTGTTCTATGGATATATGATCATGCCTACCGCAAATGAACGAGTCCTCCTTTCATGCAGTGCTCTCCCCTGATTTTCAATAATGGAGAAATGCAGAAATTTAGCTGGAAAATGGATCGATTTTTTTTACTCTGGTTCATCACAAGCTTCAATTATTTGCCTCTCACACAAGGACAAGCGAGCAATTAGCAGCGACACTGCCAGTGACTGCCTTGTTCGCGATGGATGCGTTATCATTCTGCCATGACCCTACAAATTGTGGGCGTGGAAAAAAACACCAACAATAGGAACAAATCACTGTCAATACAAGCACAGATACATCTACACATATAGTGCACGTACAGTAAATGGATACATGATATCTACACACAGCGTATATAGGATCACATTCTTAACATTATAAATATTTTAGCAGTCACGTTGCCATGGAAAAAAACGCAGGACGGTGATCCTTTATTCATGATCCATTAGCAAATTACACCCATCCTTTCCTTTCCTCCTTTACAGTCTACGCCATCCCCCTCCCCCTCTCTTTATGTCTGTTATGAAGTATATCCCCCCCTCTTCTCTTTACTTCCTATCTTCCTCTTACTAACTCTGTTATATGAATGAAATATGCGAAGTTATAAAACGTAAAACATTTTTTTTTACACTAGCGCTATGATCCACACAGTTATGTGATCATTATTAATCATGTCACTTTGAGACCCTCATAGGTTGGGCATCTCTGGACACCGTGCTGGATATTAAGAGTAGGCGTGTGATATGTGGTGATGTTTTCCAAGAGCATGCACTCCGTTTTGTTTTTCCGCCTCTAGGCGCACAAACAGTGCGTGGAATGACTGGCGGTTGCATAGGTTTAAAACTAACAACAAAAGTGGGAAAGAATGAATACTTCATTATACAAACGGCGCTCATTGTCCATACTGCAACTTTTCCTTTCTTCACCAGTAACGAAGTCGATCATAAAGCGCAACAAACATGAACCGCAGCAAAATTGTGTAGGACAGCCTAAACTCTCTTACTTGCATTTTTTATGACGGGGTGAACAAAACAGAAAAATCGATGAAGCCGCTTCGCAAGCTACAAGAGAAAAAAAAAACCCTCTAAAATCTCTATAAAAGAAACTGCTCGAAAGATCGCAGTGTCCCACAGTCTGTTCACAGTATGTTTACATAGTCGGCTATGACCATTGTGAAAACGCTCAAATTTCACACTGTGGTGTGGTTTTTCACAGAATTCACTCAGTAATGTTCTCTTTCACACTGAGTATGGATGATTCATAATGTGTTCACAACGTTGAAACGCTCGAATTCAACATTGTGAAGAGATTCCACACTGTGTTCACAATGTGTTCACAATGTGTCCACACTGTGTTTCACATAGTGTTCCACACTGTGAAACCCTGTGTTCTTTCCAGCGGGGAATGTACAATATTTGGCCAAAGATACACAGTACATGACTTCAGGTCCTACTCTCATTTTTAAGACACCTGTAGCGATGAATGCAGCCTCGCATTTAGCTAACCCAGGATGACCAGATCCAAGAGAGCAGGTTTATTTGCGTAGTAAGACCAAATTTCCACGTTTAGGGTCACAATGGAAAGCCATGTCGGGTGGATTATTGTCACACCAAAGTAGATCACATTTCTGAAAAGTTATTCATGTGCTTGTGCGGTAAAGTTTTTATAAAGTGTTTTTGGATTCATTTCGCTAGATCAAGATGTCTTGGTCCCAAGGATCTCGTTATCATGAGATTCCACTGGCGAGGTGAGGTTAGATTGTCTTGTCTAGATGTGATGTTTCTCTTCAATGATCTAGTGTGAAAGTCGCATCCTGCATGAGTCATTAATTGATTATTGGCGGTCCTGCTAAAAAGATCCGCATGTATCGTCCAGACGCTCACAGCCCTTCACTCTCACGCACGGGCCAAGTAGTGGCTCTGCAGGAACAGTGGCAAGGTATTTACAGGCGGTGACTTACGAAAAGGTCACACCCTCGGGCCTAGTCGGCGGGAAATGACGCCATCACCGATGATGCGTGCACATCACTGACAGTGCACCCCGAGGTGAGCCTGTTTGACGGCGGCAGACCCTGGAGGTGGATTAATTTTGGAATTGTCTTCCAGCCGAGAGATTCTACTCTCGGAAAAGAAAAGAAAAGAAAAAAACCTCAGAGAATTAATCAGCAGCTCACTCCCTATAAATGAAGTGATTAAAGAAGTAAAATTGGGAGTAATACACTTACATCGGAAAAGTATTAAAGGCAATGATATAGATTAACTTGGGTAAAAAAAGTTCGCTGACATTTCAATTCATTTCAATTGCCCTGGATAGAAAAATCAATGTGAATTACTATATCCTTCCTTCAAGAATAAGTTTGAGCTGTAATACAGTGGAAATCAAATATCATCATCTATATTGCTGTTGTCAATGTTCCTTAGATATAAAAAACACTATTATGTGCTATAACGGAAGTGACAGGTTGTCAAGTTTTTCCTTGATGCCGTTTCTGTTACACAGAAATAGTTTTTCCTTTTGCAAAGATTTACATGAAATCACATTGATATGTCCGCTCGTTTCTAAATTGATAGTGATATCAAGGAGTATTGCTCGTGGCACTATCGATAAACTCACACACAAACACACACATATACATATATATGATATACATATATATATATATATATATATATATATATATATATACATATATATATATATATATATATATATATATATATATATATATATATATAGTCATTTACCTTGGGCGCACGGAGACCGCTACCAACGGTTTCACGTCCTTCCGCTGGACGATCTTCAGGCTATATACTATAGAGCACTTTTTCCTGAATCCTACGCAAACTCTTCGCACTTGTATATACACGTATATATATATATATATATATATATATATATATATATATATACATATATATATATACATATATATATATACATATATATATATACATATATATATAATGTATATATATATATATATATATACATTTATATATACATATATATACATATATATATATATATAATGTATATATATATATATATATATATATATATATATGTATATATAATATATTACCGTGTCCTTCTTTAACAAGTATACTAGGACATCCAAACGAAATTGTCAGTAAGGATGACAATGATGGAACTACTACGTGCGTGCCCAGGTAGGACTCGATCGTAAGACACGTTGCAGTTGCATCAGTATTTCACAGCTCTGTCTTGTAGAAGTCGGTGAAATGAAATTGTCCATATGGGCTCAAATCTTACTCTCTCTTTATGCACTTCCCAGTTTCGCTGCTAACTCACGTCTGCTTATAACTTTCCATTTCCCGCAAATTTCTCACATGTTGGCTTGTGCAATTCTAGCCAAGTTATCATACGTTCTGAAAATAAGTAACGCATAATCGAAATTAGCTTGTCTTCAGGCTCTCTTCAGGAATAATTCATTCAAATGACTGATAACATCTCCCCCTTATACCTCTCTCTCTCGCTGTCTTTGTATATACATATGCATATATATATATATATATATATATATATATATATATATATATATTTATGTGTGTGTGTGTGTGTATATATATATATATATATATGTATATGTACATATATATATATATATATATATGCAGGTGTACATATACATTATATATATATATGAAATATATAGGCCTATATTCTAGTTTTTATATAGCCCATTTCAGACTAAATAACCATTTCAATGCGCTTTACGGACTATTATTACTCCTGTCACTGTCAACCAGCACATACGTATTATATATATATATATATATATATATATATATATATATATATATATATATAAATCCCTCGGACTTATTTGTAAACACCAAACTCAAAATGATGGGGATGGATATCACGTCCACTAAGAGGATCAGACTCACAGGCCTTGCCGCAGGCGGTGAAATTGAGAGAAGCAAAGCGGCGAGTTAGCTATAGGTGACGTTAAAGTCAGGGGTAAAGAACTGACTCTCTTTGTGTGATGATGCTTTCGCGCCATTGAATGTCGATGGGCTATCGTTATTGACTACCACTATCGGCAGTGCATCACCAAGACTTAACTATTATAATCTTGTGTTGGTTGAGAATAACTCGAAGGGCATAACATCAAACAGTCTCTCTAGACACGAACTGATATTGACATTTAAATCATAACTGAAACAAACGTTTTTCATTACGGGGGTTACAATCAAATTTTTGAACATTTTAGAGTCGTCTTTGCGTTGAAGAATTTTAACTGCTATAGATCAACTAGGGAAGGGAACAATATTTTCTCCTTTGCCTCTACGATTGCCAGCAACCATTCTTATTAACCCTACAGAGGTCTGTCCTTTTTGTTTGAGTGTCGTCCGCAGTGATGGGCAGAAAAAATGGTTCCACGTTAGTGTTTCATTTGTGTACATCCTTGCGTCGGAGACTCGCATTAACTTGCGCGTACAGGTACCATTAATAACCATATGCGCGGTGGGAGTTTTCAAAGAGTAATGGGGTTAATTAGACTTTTTTTTTCTTCCTTTCTTTTGTCATTCCATCTTGCCTCAGTGCGTGCAGGTAAACATCAAGTGATGGGCAATTAACGTCAATGGGAAATGACCGATCTTTGTCTCACACAATGCCCTGATGAATGATGGTCTTTACGCACGCTCTGCAATGCAGTGTTCCGCAGTCGCGAGTAAAAGAAAGAGAGGTCTTCTCAGATCATGTCGAGCACCCGAGTCTTTCATTTCGCGTCATGGCAACGCTTCTTCCCGTTCATGATACCTGACGAATTTTCAAATCATCTAGAAATTAAAAACGTCCTGCTAGTGACCAGCCAGCGCATCACAAAATAACAGCGGGATGAAGAATAAATGAGGAGTATTGAATAACAAGCCCTCTATTGCACATGAATGTTTGAAAATTGGTGTTTTAAATTCATTAAAAAATGATGCCATGGAGGTATCTGAAATAATTAGTTTTTCATAGTTATCTACACTGCTTTCTTGTATGTTTTGTATTGTATTGGTTTGGTTTGGTATTATTGCATAATATAGATATGTGACTATGATTTCGTTATTTTGTAGGTGCTTCAGAAAATATTCGCGCAATCAACTCAGATATCGCTTTTCTGCATTGAGAAGTTTAGTTTATTCCTATGCTATAGATGTCTATTTAAGGCGTAATTTGAATCCAATTGGGTCTCACTATAGAACAGGAAAATCTAGGATTAAACAGAAGGCAGTAAAAAACAAAATATGTTGCTATCTACATGAGATATGAACATAGCGATCTTTCATGTGGCGATAAGCATAATAAAGCCACATTAGGATTATATGTCTTTTCTAGACTATGTTTCTACGAGCGCTCGTAAAATATGTGCGAATTATTTTCAGAGTTTGTGACCAAATTTTCATTGAATTGTCTGAATTATTCTAATTTGGGAGGTATTTGTGAAAGGTGTATCAGAGGTCGTTAACGATCAATCAGTGGAAATGTCCCTTGTTCAAAAAAGATGCATTGGAACAATGTGCTGCCAGATAAAAGTAAGAAAAGTAAGAAAAAAGCAAGAAGGCGAATAAATTAATTTTCTTCTCCAAATGGAATAATCAGTTCATACTATTTACCAAGTAGAAAAAAAAAAGTTGGAAAGAATAAGTTGCCCTTTTTGATTTAAATGAATACCTGCATTGGTAAACGACAATCCAACTATACATTACAAGCACTATAACAAGTGTATGAAATGATTTTATTGATATAGATATTGGTGTTTTCAAGTATCTGCGTAGCAATCAACTGTTCACAAGCATCAATGCATGTACCAAATGTTGTTTTACTGTGATTGCTTTTGTCCTTGAAACGCATGTCCACATGATTATTTATCTATAAACTGTAGTAAATATAGCTGATTATGTGTCAGTAGACTATGCGTTGATGTGCGAAGTATACGGGGGGGGGGGGGGGGGATGTACAGCGTAATGCCTGAATGCTCGTAGTGATAAGGCATATAATGTATAGGTATGATAATAGGCCCTATATCGAAACAAACATTAAATTGTCGTGTGTTTGTTTTTACAATTACCTTATATTTACGACAGTTTTTTTTTCTTATCTGTAGTTTGTTTTTGTTTTTTGTTGTTTTGCATCGATACTTCATTAACGTCCAAACGTTGTAGTTATACGAAAACACTAAAGATGTCAGCGAGGTTAATTAGTCTCAGTATTCTCGTAGTAACAAACAGGTATTAATTCATACTACCTAGCTCAAATCTTGAATCCATCCAATCAACCCCAGTGCTCTCGTGACCAACGTAATTTTGGATGTTGCATTTCCATACAGCCTCAGGACACGCATGTGAAAATTGGTGTCCGGGCTCCACTGCACTTCGCTCATTAGTTAACTCGATATTATCTTCGCATTGTGACAAGCTGATTGAATTCCAAAGAAATTCCAATTCAGTACGATCAACGTAAATGAGAGACAATCTAAAAATCCGAGAGAATATATATATATATATATATATATATATATATATATATATATATATTGAGGGTAGGGGGTTAAATTAACTCTAGGCCTGTCTGAGTTTCAATATTATGCGGACTGAATGCACTGTACGTGCGAAACATTGAAGTGGACTAATATTAATAATGATAATAACAACCTGTCTTCTTCACTCATAGGATAATTTGAGCCTTTTTAATCATGTTCTCTCTGAAAATATCACATTCAATGATATCTAATTGTTAGTATGGTGTTAACAGGATTACTCGCATCCTCGCTTTTTAAAACAAAATCGAACGACAGAGTAAATAGCTGTAATTTGTCTAATGAAATCAAAGGGATATGATGAAAATGCCAATACAGTATGTTCACCTTTTGTTCACTTTGAGAGGATGCTTATTGTCCACAGCATGGCTTCGCATGGCTCTGAATTCACATAGACAGGTTGATTATGCGTGCACTCGCAACTTGCAGCCAAACAATAGATGTATTGATTTTACAATGTCTGCAGCGAAAAGGATCCGACCCATGTGACCTTGGTCTTGGGCAAGGCATGGTTATACATTGTTAGTCCATGCACGATGCACTATAATGATCACTGAATGGGCGCAACACCGTAGGTGTTATTATCATCATTTTTTTTGAACGTTCGTGATTATTGTCGTGCAGGGCAAAATTGCCAGAAACGCGAGGCATCAAAGCGACTCCTATGCAAATTACATGAACCTAATTGTGCTTTCCCTGGATAGTAGCTATTCCCACTAGATGATGACAACAAAAAACGGATGGGCCAGGGACAGCGTGACGAAGAAGAATAAGAAAAGGCCATGAAGCAGCCTTGTGTACCCCTGATGGTCAATCAATATGATTTGATTTTTTTTTTTCAGGTGGTTATTCATTTCTCTTCAATAACTTTGTAGTCATAACAATCTCTCCCCCCTCATATGCTATATTTGCTGTTCGTTCCAATCTGGAAGATCGCATTAAATCAAGAAGTAAATATTCTTCAGACATTCATTTATAGAAGGCTTGTTTCACTGTCACTTGACAGCATAATCAGTGAAGTCTATCACGTGTGATTTACATAGTTGAAAACTAATTACAATAAATTCCCACACATACATTTAGGTTCTACCTGGTTGTTGTTTTTTTTTTTCAATCATTATCTAGTATAGAACATCAATCATTCCCATTGAATGCCTTTATCTTCTTGAACTTGATCTTTCAGGTCCAGATGTGTGATGATTTGTTGGGATTTTGACCAAATGAGGTGACCTTTTCTCCCTATTAAGACTATGTCCATGGCAACACTGGTTAACTTTCATCCTGACAGAGTGATTTTTACAATCACTGGCTGTCCTTTAATTAACGCCGATGTTTCGTAGTCCTATCAATCAAATTAGGTTCCCTTAGAATAGACTACTATGGCTATAGCTCTACTCAGTATACATATATATAACACAAAACAAAACGAACACCCTTATGTGCGAAGAATATAAGTGTAATTATGATTATTGAGGAAGGGAGAGTTCTGCTCAAATTATATCCAATATTATTCTTCCACACATACCGGGATCATACGCACTTCAGAGGCACAGAATAATTAGTAATTTCCATGAGGTAAGATAATGGAAATTCCGTAAACATAGGCTCTACCTTTGAAGCTTCAATGGTGTCATGCGTATAGGCTTCACTACATGAAACGACTCTTAAAAGATACCTACCATAACTACCATGAGTAAAGGTCCTTAAGTTCCACTCAACACTCGCTTCCAAAAATATCGTATCACATCAATATAAGATTGCAATTACAATGCAAATCGGTCAGGGTAAACAAATCATTGATATTTGCTTGTTATTTTTATTGAAGGCTGTGATTACTTCAAATTTCATATCAGACGACCCGTGTCGTATAACTGCTTCTGTCACTTGACGTAGATCTATAGAGACCCTTTACACAAGATAGATGACTTTTCATTTCCAGACGACCAGATTTTCTATATCGCCAGTGCAGTACGGTAAAAACCGCTACCGCACCAATTTCCATGGATTACTCTTCATCTGAGATTTAATAAATCGAATGAACTGAATATACGGTTGCTTACCATTCATATGTTTGTCGATGAGATGTCACTTCTAATAACTTCTGCTTGTTTCCACAGCAACCGACATGTCGGTTGTACATGCAGACGATCACAAATGGCGATATCTCTATTGAATCTAATTTGACGGCCTTTCTCGGAAACTGAAGAATAGCCAGCGTGTTCTTAACTTGGCAAGATACTCGTGTTAGATAGGAGGAAAGCTATCTTGATTTACCACCATCTAACTGTAATATATGAAATTTGGAAAGCACATGAATGCATGTTACTGGGAAAGAATATTTAGAAGGACGAAATGGCGTTTCACAGCTGACGTTTCGCACCGAGCATTAACGGAGATGGGACAGCGTGCGCGGATTTCGTTTCCAAAACTAACTACGCGTGCGTCACGAATGCAGTATACATTATGATTTTCAGTGTCGGTGTGATTTTATGGTGAACTTTGGTTGCGACTGGCTAAGACTACGTAGACACGGGAGTCGGTGCAAAGCACGCACAAAATTGCTTCTCTTCTAATAATTACATGTATGTTTGGAAAGAGCTTTTTACTCCCAATCAGTATAAAGTAATTTCATATCTAAATGGGACAATCATGTTTTATTTTGGGGTTTAAACAATAAATAGCGTATCGACTGTTCATGCCAATGATGATATAAAGCGGACTGAAACTTAATAGGGTGAAAGGAAATACTGAGAATATCTACAACGTTTTGAAAATGATCTAAAAGAAGTATATAGGCCCTACCAGTTAAATTTTGCTGGAATTACAATGACATGGAAATGTTTTTTGAATCTGTCACTCATCAGAAGTAGCATTACTGTTAATACTGACTCAACGCAAAAGTAATTTTTCTTTTCTTTTAGTTAGGCACAGTATGGGCGCATTTTTAAACTTGTTTTTGTTTGGCTGAAATTCATGCATAGATATAAATGTGCATATTGAGTTTTCATATTTTCATAGTCTCATAAAAATTTATTTTAAAAAAGTCTATGCATAATCATAACCTTAGGAGACAGAAAAAGAAAAAAAAGTGCAAGGACCTTCATTTCGAGAAATATCTCAATACATGCCATGATCACAATCAGAAAGAGCGTTCTATACATAGTGAGTGAGTACTGCTTACGTGCGGGCTATGATGGCGCTATTCAGGTGCATGGACCAGTGCCGTATATAGCATGGACGGCACGGGCATGGCAGACGCTGACGATACTTGTACGCAACACTACGCTTGTGAGAGTCAAATGCGTGTGCACAGTAGAGGAGAAAAATAAACTTTAAATTTTGTCAAAATGTGATCGGTTGATCGAAAGAGTGCTGAATCTCCCATCAGTTGCCCATGCAAATCAATATCATGCAGAATGGCATTGCTGTAAAATTCTTTATAAACAAAAAAAAAAAAAAAGGCTTAAACGATCACGTCACCGAAAAAAGCGTGTCATGTTAGCGACATATCAACTTACAAGATACTCGGAAAGAAATAAAATGTAATAGTGTGCTAAAATGACTTTCTTATTTGCAAGAGGACACAGAAAAACTTTATTTCTTGGGAGCACTGTGAATTATTTTGCTACGTCTTTTCCAAGTTTAAGTATAGAGAGAAATAAAGTAATCCCTATAGTTGTTGAATCATGCACTTTTCGAAAGGTTTGTAGTTGTTGTTGCCACAATTAAGGAGCCAGTTTCATCGTTTGCCTGAATTTCATTGATTCTCTGAAGGGAATAAATGCTTCACTGGGATCAATGCCCGTTCTTCAATGAGACTTTTCTCTGAGCTTGTTGTCAATAATGCAGAACTCCTGAAGGTGAAAAGCGCCATCACAAGACGAGAACAGTAACACTTTTTTTTTAAATTCCCTTTCTTTGGTCATAGTGAAGGGAAGGAAAGTGAGTATAAAAACGTTTGTATTGAAAACTTACAACCACACGTATTAACACACAGACGCAAGCACGCACACACACACACACACACACACACACTTAAAATGTATCAAGCAGTTCAGTTCCTGATTCATCTATGAAAATTCGTCATTATATAAAAATTGAAAGGAAATACATAACGTAAATCAAACTATTTAAATACATAAACGAAGCAGAAAGGTTACGAGCAAAGACACACAATTATGTAAACATTATCATATTGAGTACGTACATAGGTATGTCAATGGTTCATTATTTGTTTAATAAGCAAATTAGATAAAAGAACAAATAGTTTATTTATCATGACATTCTCTAATATGAATGCCTTCTCTCTGATTAAATCTTATCATCAAAAAAAAAAGCTTACGATTTATATATGTTTACGATATGAAATTATAAAACCTTGCTGACTCGATCAGCGCATAGGGACATTATCACTTTGTGTTATGCGCTATATAAGCACTGTCAATTATTATCATTATTATTATTATTATTATTATTATTATTATTATTATTATTATTATTATTATTGTTATTATCAATTTCTAATGATGAATGAATGAATAGAATAGAATAACAGGAGTTATCACATAAGCCAAAGTTGCTTGATGAGATGACAGCACAACGAGCCAAAAGAAAATTCATGTATTAAAGATCAACAGAAAAAAAACCCCCAAAAACTGTGATGCTAAAACAAATTACTATGATAAGTCATCAGTCAGTATCCTGTATTGTGTAGTCCATAAGAGGGTAGAGTCATATCACTCAAGGAATCGATGGTGGAAACAAATTTGATTACACATCCAAGAGCTCTTATTTTGTAGACTTGATGACTACGAAGCAAAGAAAACAAAATAACGCCCTCTCGTATTTTAAAAAAGCCCACGTTGTCGGCAACATTATAACCGTGTCTTCAACACTTATTATCAGAGAAGTCGCCCATTACAGCTACCCCTCTACTTTTGCTTATGTGTAAACATGTCTGGGCTTAACGATATTTGCCTATACTTACTCATTGCCAAAGACGGCAGAGATCTGGGAATAAAACAGATAACGGGTTAATTCACATCTATCATTCGGTGTCAGAGTGTGTACCCGCACATTGTGTTTTCGTATATAAACTTTCATAGCCTGATAGCATAATAATGATGATGATGATGATAATAATAATAATAATAATAATAATAATAATAATAATAATAACAATAATGATAATAATAGTAATAATAATAATAATACACTATGTAATAATAATAATAATAATAATAATAATGATAATAATAATGATAATAATAATAATGATAATAACAATAACGACAATAATAATTATAATTGTAATTATAATTATAATTATAATTATAACAATGTCTTATTTATTTTTTAGGGTGGCCTCTTTAGTGTTGCCACTGCTCTACCAGACGGCCCTGCCGTTATAATTACCCTAGCGTTGCGAGGTACCCATTTATACAGCTGGGTCCAGAAGGACATAGTGGGTACAAATATCTTGTCCAAGGACGTAAGCACTGGGCGGGAATCGAACTTGGGTCCTCCGATTGGGAGTCGGGAGTCGTATCCACTTATGCCACAGCGCCTTCAGCATAACCCGAAAACACTACATGCAACATTTTTATCAGTTTCTTAGGTACAGTGCCAATTTGCTTTGAAGTTTGATTCGAAGTGGGAAAGATTGCAGTGAAGAATATGAAACTGTTAAATCACATGAAACAATTATCGTCGGATTGATTGCTGAATTTATGATGCATGTCATAATTATTTCATTTGAAAAATATATGAATGTATGTGATTATTCCTTGCCAATTGAATTTCGAAACAAAGCGATCTCTTAATGTTACACAAATACTGTCCTCATTTGTTTTTCGGTTGCTAATGATGTAATAATGTATAATGTAAGCTACTTTTATAATTTTGGTACACTGATATAAATTGAGGTCAAGCCGTCAATATACTGAGCTACCATACGCAACAAATATACCTAGTACCATCAAGGAGGTACTAGGCTAGTACCTCCTTGGTACCATCCTCCAGTTCATTATTCATTCATTCATTCAATTATTTAATATGATATTTCCATCAACAAGAAGTAATAAATAATAAAAAATTTATCTATTAACGTCCCAACTAGTCTTAGGAAGAGACAAAACTATCATTATAAGATATATTAGCACAAATTTTACTATCACAGTGAAAGCAATTTTCTAGTCATGTTGTTGTATTACTGCAGCTCGCGAGAACGAAACCTATTAGATCTAACGTATGCATCACTAGCGGAATGCGGAATGGTTGTCATTTCATATCACTTCTCTCTTGCTCTTCATCAAAAGGGTTTGGGGAGTCGAGTCGGAGCTCAGTCATCGAGATCGTCAAAATTCATGCTATCTATCCCGACCAATTTGTCACATACAAACTTGTTTACGTTTTACAAGACTTGTTATGATGTTCCTGTTCTCCGGCTTTAATCTTTCAGCTCAGCCTCATTCCAGGCGCCAGCATCATTTTTTATCCTCATCTCCAAGATTCCTGCCAAATCTGGCCATGTGTGTCTTTCCGAACATGCATGTTATCACTCTTTTTCTTTCCTGCTTTATCTGACGATTTTCTTTTTTCTATTCATCAGGTTTTGCAATGTAAGAGACATGCTGACACGAATCAATTTGCATCTACATTCATATGTACAGGTTTGAGTACTAACAAGGATGGACATTGGTACATTTGAGGGCTGCATCGCAGTCTTGACATCCGGGACCTTTGGTTGACCTTTGTACCTAGAGCAGTTTGTCAAGTTTTATACGCGTCTTTTTCAATCAAATGAATATCTTTGTATCTTCGAATGATAACAAAAACAACAACAATAGCTAAAGTTCAATAGAAAGCAGCCACATGACTGATGAATAAACTATACACAAGAAAATCAAACACGATATATTGTAACCTACTACATACTCTGTGTATGAACCGTGTATTTCTCTTGAATTTTACTGATGTGATTCCGTTCAAGCAGCTGCTATAAACTTACAATGTAAACCCGAATTAAATGGCAGAAGAACATAGACGTAAATTACGATGTGAATTTACAACAGATAGTAACTTGATGTTCATTCCTGGATGCATTTCTTTTACCGAGGTAGAAGGAAAACATGTTTTAGGTAATCTCAAGGGCAATCCGACCATACCAACAGACACACACAAACAAATATAAATATATGACTTGAGAATGGCGTATGTTAGAAGGGCTGATCATTTTAAACCTTTAGATTTAGATTTGAATTTAAATGCAGATCATATCGGCCACGAGATGAGAAATGCACATCCTATTAAGTATATAAATATATATATATATATATATATATATATATATATACGTATATATATGCATATATATACATATATATATGTTTACATATATAATATATATATATATATATATATATATATATATTTATTTATTTATTTATATATTTATTTATTATTGCACAAACAGAAACATTAACCATTATTGTATGTGATGCTTTAAACAATTCATATTCATAACGATGTGTAACAGCTTATCTACAGAAAACAATGAATCAAGTTAAATAGAATTAAACAAACATTATTGTTCTTGAATACTAGAGCATGAAATGGGGTCTGATATTTTCTAAAGTTTTCAAAATGTGTAAATTTATTGCATTTCCAGTATTTTCAATATTGAAATAAAACCCGAAAATCGAACTCGTCTGAAGGAAGAAAACGGCACAAAAATGCAAGAAACAAGGAAGAAATATAAAAATGGTGCCTCTTGTCACTACATGTGAGCTGCGTGAGTGTCTTCGTCTATGCACTGGTGTATGAAATTATGTACATGTATTTGCGTGCTTATAATGTGTTGCGCTATATAGAATTAAACAATGTACCCTCATTAGAGTTATGAAAGAGTTATCTCAAATGGCACTCAATCAGCAACAATAACTATATACAAGAACAATTTAAATGGAAGGTTTTGCGAGGAAAAAAAAAAAACCTATTTCTGACATTTTCATCGTGCTTTCCATCGGTATGTTAATCGTCTGTGTACACAAGTCATGATCACATTCAAAATAGTTTCGTTAGCATTTTAATACCCCTAATCCAATAATGTGTGGAAATTTTTGTGCGTCTTATCAGAAATCAAGTGAAACTTAACTTCACACACATTTTCCCGCATTGAAGTGAGTGACGCAAACGTTTAATATTGATGTCACTATACGTTCCATGGTGCTTTTTAAATGATTTGAATAGATAGTCAATACATATTTGTCATCGATATGTTTTTTTTTATAGTCTATGACAATCTCACCTGTTTCAGTTTACCTGCGATAATTTGATCATCTACACTCTAGTCCCATCCTATGTGTATAAACTGTTAAAGTGGCGGTCAAGTGGTAAGTAGACGCAGAACCGGGGTCGTTGACATTACTGCGGTCTCCGTACATCTTCTCCCTTCACTGCTCATTCCTCCCTTTGTTGTGGGGAATGATTCTCTCTCTACGGGTATGGAAGCGGCAAAATATGGCAACGTCATGTCTGACACGAAAGGCCTCGGGGGCTAATCTGTCTGAAGCGCCACGCACCTGTAGAAAGTCCCCTAATCTCACCGACATTAGCAAAGGAAACATAATCTCTATTATTGTTCATCCCTGCCACGCAGCCCAGCGGACGGGTTCCGTGTCGTTTCGAGACCCTATCACAGTACCGAGAGTCTTGGGGGAGGGGGAGGGGTGGGAGGCACAACGGATATCGATAGAAATCTTATAATGTTCTGCGTCGGTCTATATGTTCCTTGGCTTCTTTCATCGTGATATTATATGATAAAACAATACCGGTACCCATGTTACTCATGTACATAGCCCCTCTTAATTGTCCTCACATTGTTACACAACAAAGGTATAGCTTGTGAATATTTAGCATTTTAAGGAATGTTCTTGTCATGACTATCCATAGTAAAAGTGTTACATGAGATGCGTGTGTGTGTGTGTGTGTGTGTGTTTGTGTGTGAAGGTGTGTATGTGTGTGTGTGTTTGAAAGAAAGAGAGAGAGAGAGTATTATATTATAGTGTAACAGAAATAGAAAAAAAAAATGTTTTTAATGGTTACTGGTTCTGTTTCGCTATGACGTAACTTTAATCAGCTTTCTTTCCATTTATGCTTCTCTCTTTTCTCCCTCCCCCTCTCCCTCTCTCCCTCTCTCCCTCTGCGTCACCCACACACACACACACACACACACACACACACACACACTTCCCTCTTTCTTCTAGTCTTTCTATCCGGACATCTGCCTTTCTTTTCTATCCCCCCCCCCCCAGTTTTCGTCTTTCTTATCTGTAGTTCCATACTTTAGTTGAAATTTTACTCTCGTCGGCATCCCTCCGGCACTGAATATCAGATCAGTGGCGAGTCCTCCTTTTCGTTATACCGATGGATTCATCTACTCCCTCTTCCTCCATTTCTCATCCCCTACCCCTCTACCAGACCCACTCCTCATCCTTGCTACTCTCCTCTTCCCCCTGTCTCTAATACCGACTACCCCCGGCGCTGAACCTTGACGCCATGTGCTTTTCAGGCTTACACTCCACGGAGACCCCTCCTAACTAGGGGTTGCGACCCCGGTTCGCGGAGCTGCGTTGGCGCGGCATGCCAGCTTCCGCATAGAAGATATAGGTGTGTCTGTATTCTCCGTTCGTAGAACATCGCTCCACATGGAAAAAACGAAGAAGCATATGAAGACAATTTCAATTGTATGAGCGTCTGGATGATCTCATACCTGTAAGAAAATTGTTGTCTACTTCATCTTTGTCTTCTTCTTATACTTCTCCTCCTCCTCCTTCTTCTTCTTAACTTCTTCTTGGCAACCTGCTTTAACTTTCCAACTTTCCAACCCCTTCACTCCTCCTTGGCAAATTCTCTCCTCTTTCTTTCTCCGTACATTTTTTTTCCATCGGGCGATAAGTAGATTTCATGGCCTTCAGCACTGTGGAGCCGATGACAGATTCACCCTCCCCGAGTCATGCCAAATGCCGCGATTCAGGGTCGAGGTTAATGAACGCCTGGTCGTTGTCCCGACTTGAACCCTGCCGCTGGTTGAGAAAAATTGACCTATTTCCACAGTGACCAAGTATTGAACACAGAAAAGCAACAAGAAAACATGACGTTACGCTCTACCCTCATAACCATGAAAGAGCTGATTCAAGGTTTGTCCGTTAACTAATTGCGGTTTACCCACTTCACAAGTCGTAGATGCAACAAGAGGGGAACTTGCGGTATTAAGGTATTTACCTGTCGATTATATCAGTTTGAAGAGGTTTCATCTATGTTACGGCACATTTTGGTACATTGCACATTTTGGTAAATTACCAAAATGTGCAGTTACTTGGTAAATTTACCAAAATGTGCAGTTACTTGGTAAATTTACCAAAATGTGCAGGACATTGACGGCACATTTTGGTAACTTTCTGCTCCTCCACAATCATCACAAAAATAAATTGTAAGTGCAGTTGGTTTTTGTCCCCACCGAATGAGTTCGGCAGCCTAAAGGCCTTGTCACACCTTTCCGGGCAAGCTACTCGGGGTTGTTGCGTGTGAGGATTTTCCAGCATACCGGACATTTTCTGAGGGCGGACAATGATTTGCGCGAGTTGTGCATAATTATGTGTCTTACTTGCTGGATGCGTGCTACTTATGTTCTTCTTGCGGGTATTCTGTGTGACCTGCGTGCCAGGCGCGTGGGGGCTGACAACTCAGAGATTCATCTGAAGGAATGGCAGAAGTCCAACAGAAATGACAAAATGTCATTATCTTGGCTGCGCTGACCGCATACGGGGATTGCGAAGTACCTGCGTAGGAGTTGCCTGCGAGGTGCTGCTCAAATTTGGCTGCGGGTAAATCGGACTTGCGTGCGCAGCTCCGGGCAACTACGGGCGAAATGATTTTCCTGCGTGCTGGGAAAACCTTACTTGCAACAAGCCCGCGTAGCTTGTCCGGAAAGGTGTGACACGCAGGAAAATTTTCTGCGGGCGGACAAGAATGTTTACGAGTTTTGCACTTGTGTCTTATTTGCTAGGCGCGTCCTACTTACCTTCTACTTGCGTGTATTCCGTTTGACCTGTGTGAGAACTTTGAAACCGATCCGTTTTCTGTTACGAGCGACTTACGGGTACTGCGAAGTACCTGCATTGGAGTTGTCTGCAAGGTGCTGCCGGTAAGGGTCTCCTACTGGTGTTTTGCGTGTACCCCCGCAACTCACTCGGAATATATTTTGAACATGCTCAAGGCCTTGTCATACCGTATCTGGGGAAGTCTGACTTGCAGGGAAGCAAATTTGCTACCCGGAGCTCTCCACAGTTGGTCCGCACCTGACAGTACCTAGCGCGTATCTCGCCTTTATTTGCCCGGAGGTGCGCATGCAAGTGCGATTTACCCGCAGCTAAGTTTAAAGCATGACCAAAACTTTTTCCGGGCGAGTCGTGGGAATTGCCCGCAGAGGTACACGCAGAACGCCAGTAGGAGGCCCTTAGCGGCAGCACCTCGCAGGCACCTCCCGCGCATGTATTTCGCAGTCCCCGTATGCGGCCAAAATAATGACATTCTGTGGTACTTCTGCCATTCCTTCAGCAGCAGTTGTAGTTTGATATCCACTGTATTGTGCTACATCATATCAATTATCATAACGTTTCCTATTATGTTACGCGATGAGTACTATTGACATTTGTTTTATATCAATCTCTTGTCAATGTCTGTATTTTTTTATTCATATGCTGTTATATGTAGATATACTTTATTTTTCTTCGAGATTTTTTTTTCTCTTTTTTGTTCTTATTTCAATCATTGCTATACGCTGTTACTGAATCTATGTTTCGTTCTGTTATATTGTATACATGCACGGACTTGCAGAATAACAGCCGATGGCTGAGCAAGTTTCCTTGTTATTACCGTGTTGAAATAAAATGAAAATGAAAATGAATGAAATGAAATGAATAATTCCTTCACTGAGTTGTCAGCCCCACGCACCTGTCACGCTGGTCGCACAGCATACCCGCACGAAAAGCAATCGCAATAGCTTACTCGAGCCTTCAGCTCGGGTGAGCAAAATAAGTGTCTTGCCTGTCTTTACTGCTGCAGCAGGACCATATCACCTTAATTCCTTGACCGTATTATAGATCTCAAGCCCATCCATGGGCTTTTAGTTCAGTTACCAAAATGTGCAGATTGTCCAAAATGTGCAGGCAAATCCACTTTAAACTGCACATTTTGGTAACAGTTGATCCCGTCAGGTAAAGGTGCACTATCCGCACATTTTGGTAAATTACCAAAATGTGCCGATTTACCAAAATGTGCCGTAACACATCTATACGTCAAGAAAAGTTAGCTGAGAGGCATAATTGAGTGCGAAGAGCATAATCGTTGGAAAATGACCGAATCTTGACCTTGATCCAAGATTTATCAAAATAAATACGTGTGATTACAGATTTCCCTGTATCATATTCTGCTTTCCGATGTCTGTTACAGAATAAGCTTATGTTTGTGTGTGAAGGTATTGAGCTTACAAAATCTTAAAGTTACGCGTTAGTGGATGTCATGATAAAATTTTGCTCTGAACGACCAATTTTACGCCCCTGTACGAGATCTAGTCACATTCCATTGATTCAATTCATAATCATCACTTTTCAGTACATTTGATTTTTCACCTTGGTAAGCAGAAACTCCTGTACTTCATTAGGAACTTGTCAATTATTTCACGATGTATTTATACACACATTACATAATTATAAACATAATAGTACGCATACATGATAAAACAGATCTATTCAAATCAACTTAAGATATTTGAGATAGAATCTGTTGAAAAACATAAAAATGATTGAGATATGTTTATGTGACAGTGTCATCAATATCTTTAAAAGTAGTTCTTGTTTTCTAACGAGTTTAGGATCATCGAAAAGTTTTTATTTTTCTTTATTTGATGACGACGTTATTAAAAGGGAATTCCAGTGCAGTTGAAAGTTAGTCTGAAAAGAAAAGGTCACAAAACTCTTAAAAATTTTATCAAAAACAGATGAAAACTAAGGATCTTATGAGATTTTTCAGAGAACAGTTCTTGAACAGTCAACATGAATATGCAAATATTGAAATGATGATGTCATCAACTCACAACTTGTCATATACTTTGTACATACAATTTTGACATTTTCAGTTTTCATTCAAACACAATTACGCCCCAGTCCGAAATTTTGATATATCTAACTGATCATTTTTCTGAATGTATTCAAAAGAAATAACATCATGTTTTACACTTCAATATGCAGACACACTGAATTGTTGTCATTTTTTTTTACACAATCAATGGAAATTGTGAGGTGATAACATCATCAGCTCACTAATTTGCATATTCATATCAACAAGAACTATTCGGCAGGAATTTGCGAAATTTCACAATGTTACAACTTTCCTTATTTTGATCCCGATTTTCTTTAATTTCCGATTTTGATCAAATTTTCGCTGTTGTACTGGTGAGAATTTTACTCTTTCTTATCAGAGTTACTTGTTACTGGACTGGAATTTCTCTTTAAATAACTTTTGAAAATGACGTTTATCTGTTTTTGCATTCAAGTCTTTTTCAAATATTTGCCTATGTGTGTTCTTGTTAAAGGGTATGTGTGAGTGTGTGTGTGTGTGTGTGTGTGTGCATGTGTGTGTGCGCTTGCGTGTGATTACCAACACATTAGATTCTCAACGTAAACCATGACAGATATGTACTGGTTAAAGCTGTACTGATATTTAAAAAAAAATGTTGAGGTTTATAGTGACAGTAGAGTATAGCGCGCCATCTCTAGGCAATCGTTTTGTTGTTGTTTTTTGTACTTTTTTCATTACATCATATCTTATATCTATGCAATTTGAGATTTTGATATTTGAATAACTACCAAACGTCGACTAACTATGACCTGAAGACTAATGTAAGAAGTTATTAGTTACAAGTAAACAAAATCATAACATGTAATACATCTGTATATTAAGCAAAGTAAGAACAAAGGCAGAAATAGGTCATAAAAGACTAATTACAAAATAGGTAGTGTGTATTATCGTATTACCATATGCACAGTTCATAGGAACTGTCAAAATGGTGAAATCATTGAAAACATTATCATTAAATCAAAGTAAACTGTCACTCAAAGCGTGTACTCATACATATTTTCATTTTAAAGATGACAATGAATTTTAGTTACGCGAGCTATTCATTTTCTGAACATTATGGTCTGGTATGATAATAAAAATTATAATATTCAGTTCTTAGAAAAGCATAATACCATAAGATATACTATAAGTCTCTACTCGTGTTTATGCAAACAAAAATCATACGAAAATCTAAATGTTTATAAATTATTAATCTAATCAACAAATATCATGTTGAACGATGATTTTAGCGCAGATTGGAATTTATCAAACTCTCTCATTATTATATCTACATAAAGAGCGGGAAATGTTTCATAATGCTGGTGGTATTTTTCCAAATATGTACGCTCTAGTCTGTGAGATTCTGTAAATGAACTTTGGAAAATAAACCCAAGGGTGTTCAAAGTAAATACTGAAAGCTTTACAAAAAAAAAAAAAAAACACCTCTGAGTGACAAATTTACCGTACTCAATATCCCGTAGATAATAGTGTTAAAACAAACCATTCAATAAAAGGTTTCATAGCATGATGATATATTTTGCTTGTAGACTCTTCGATAGTGACAATTTTTTTTAACGTAACCCTTGCAAAATCATTTTATCGAGTGTTATACATGCATTTAAACATTATAATTCAGTTCAACAATTTCTTAAATTGAGCTACCGCAATGTTAGATGGTGTAGTTTAGATGTATCACTCAATACTTTGGTAGGACCAATTCAAATGAGGTGGTTGTGTGGCATTATTACTCTCTCTGCAAATTTCATAAACTTTGCCTTTGTCGGGACAGTTTGTGCGTTAAACATGTTAAAGAAAATGTTAAAGATTGACTACAGTGGGTATATCAAAACTCTGTTCTTGTTGTTAGTTTTGTTAAGTGTGTAAGTGCCATTAACCAATAGAAACAAACAGACATATCTAACTCTGATGTTTATTTGTTTATTTTTTCTACAGATGATTTTATAGAAGTTGACGAAGTTTGTAAAAAGACCTCAATATTTTCTTTTCTTTATTGACAAGTCTGTCTATACGTAATGTTTTTTTAAATGTACAAACAAGGTAATCAATACCGATGTTTATTGTGTGTGTGTTTGTACCTGGCTTTCTATTATATACATATATATCCGCCTCTCTCTCTCTCTCTCTCTCTCTCTCTCTCTCATCCTCTCTGCTTCATGAGGAGCCACACACACATGTACACACAGTATATATATATGAATATATATACATATAGATATCTTGAGGGGAATTCGTTCCGAAGGGGAAATTTTTGATTCCCCTTAAGGATTTGACAATGTTTTTCAAAGCCTTATCATTGATCTGGGACCAAAGGACTACCCCACAGTAGGACACAGATGGCCTAGTGTGTGTAGATTGAGGACTGTACTATCAATACAATTTAGGGGAGATTGGCAGGGATGCAAAAAATGGGTGTATTATATTGGATATGAATAGAAAGCTGGTCATGGGGGAATGTAGGTATGTACATCTGCTTTTTCTCCAAAAAAAAAAAAAATCTCATAAACATACAAAATTTAGTGGTATAAGATGCATTGTGCTCTTGTCAATTCAATGCTTCATTGAGCCCATATTAACCCATGATTTTTTGAAAAAAGGGCAATATTTGTTTTTTTCCTGATTAATATCATGCTTTTTATCAAACTTATTCTCCCAAATTATCATTTATTCCGCATTTCCTCTTATGGCTGGTAATAGTGCTTTATATATTATATATATTATTCTCGACACTAAGTTATCATTTCGGTGGCCCGATGTCAATTTCTGGTGACTCCGGGCCTCTGGGCCGCTAATGTCGAGCGTTCATGTACGTACGTGTATGTTTAGCCTATGCCCTATTGTTTTGCCTGCTTGCGTGTATACATTGGTGTGGTTGTGTGTCTTTGTATATATGAAATATCTTCAATATGTACCGGAATAATCAATTCCTCATAAAAGAAATACAAGCCTTGCTTTCATATTACTAGTAGTTCGGACTTACAATTGCAATTACACATCTCTCATAGCACTCTTGGTAATCTTATGGCAATAATCATCAGGGACATTCGAGCGCATTTTCCAACGAAATAGTGAATTTTATTACCCATTCTGTACAATGCATTCATTCAGCACTCAAACACATTTTATCAATGTTCCAACAACCATCAGTAACAGCAGAATGGCGTTTAATTTCAGCACCGCCATAATGCCATCCTTACTCAAGCCAGATGGAAACGTATAAACATAATATTTCCTGGAGAAAGCTTTGGCCATAAGGTATGTAATGATGTAGACCGGATATGAATACTGTCCATGGAATTCCATGCCCTAACAGGTGACTTTGCATGGACTTGGTCTCGTGTGACTTGTGGTGCTTATTCTCTTAAAATTACACCAACAACAAAAATCTTGAAATTTCCTACGGAACCAGTTCACGGAACGTGATATTAAGTTTTCTTGGTTGTTTTTGATGTTTTTTTATCGGTTTAACATTCTTTTTGATCGGAGAAACAGATCTCAATAACTGATTGTCAACGTCAGCAATCATGTCACGTGATGTATGTTATCATATCAACTGACAAAAGTAAAGGAGAATATTGGAACCATTCAGGCGATTTTAACATTATAACAACAAGTCTTCTCAGCGGAGACGGTTACTTATACGAAGTGAACACTAACAGCTATAGTTCGGCCTCCAATGCCTTTATCACTGTAATTTCCCTCACTGTATCATTGCATTTGGTTTCCTAAAAAGCGATCATTATGTGAGTCAGAACTGCATAAGTTTGAGTGTCAGAGGTCTTTGGAGAAATACACCACGAAGTTATTCAATAAGAAACATTCAATATCACTGTTAAAACACTGATTTCCACACATTATACTTATTGATACATTGCACTTCCGTTGAATGTCGTCGTTTGCGATATGATGACTCACTCAAACTTTTCTTTATAAAAAAAAAGAGTGTCTCCATAATTCAAGTGGGAGTCATTTCTGTTATCTCAAACTTCATTCAGCTTTTCTGACACATCAAGATATACAAACTATACGTATTTACACCAGACTGAAACATAAATTATTATCGACTCTCACAACTATCGTTTGTCATCATCACGTGACCATGTCGTCACAATGACCCGGTTGGAGTAGTTTCTTTCAAGGTTAGTTCTGTCCCTGTGACATTGCAGAGATTTGCTAGAAAAGTTGTCGGCATCACATATGACGTCATCATTTCGTTAGAAACACCTAATTCCCGGCAAATGTAGAGAAGAGAACCAGATTTAACTTACCACATAAATTATTATAGATTTACATAAAATTATACAGAAAAATCTTGTAAATGGCAAGTCATAATCAACACAAAAATGGCTCATGGAGGTATGATGCATGAAGTCCTGCTGTAAGATACCTGAAATGAGAATCAGTTTAAAGCAATCTTCCTCCCAAATACCTTTACAGCTAACACTAACACTTCCCATAACATGACTTGTAATTAAACATGCTTACAAGATTAAGCTTTAGCTTAAAAGAAAAAAAAATATTAACCGAAAAATGGCTTTACAATTTTCAATAATATCGTATCTGTAGCTTCCTTACTATAACCTACATCAAGGTTCAGTACGTTTATGTTTTAATACTCCTGTAAAAGACTGATATTCTCAAATCGCAGTTAATTGTTTAGGTCTCTCCTTAAGAATATACATAGAAAGACAAGAATTCAATATCATCGCACAGATCAAATTAAGCTGAAAAGAACACAACTATTACTCATACAATTTTATTTTAAATTCAGTTGATTCTGCTGTTTTGAATTCGTGTAGTTTCCGTTAGTGTACACGAAGATTTTACATTTAAATGATAACGCTGCCAGGATTATGCATTCCGTCTGCCACTGTGTTCACGCGTGATGACGTCACCTGTACGATGTACACGACACATATTCTATATTGCTACAATATGAAGTGATCCACAATGTGTTTGGAAGGTAGTGTCTATTGTCTTCATCAGCACGCCACCCCGAGTGAATATCACCTGAAACAAGCCAACACTTTAAACTGATATATTCATTCACTTCCACGTCGCAGTTTTCATCATATATACACAGGAATCTACGTATTGAATTTGACAAGAAATATTTCTCTCCTATATCACATGCAGGTTTTGGCTTGTATTTCTCCAGTCAAATCGTTCACATCCAGTACCTCCTCCGCTGTACGTACGTGCATCAAGCACAAAGCGTCCATAATAGTTGTCACATGATTTATTTATTGACACGTCGTTCTTTCAGTCTGTAAACACACGTCTCGAGCTGTTCACGAATTCCATATCTTCATTTGACGTATGCATGTATTCCGCTGAATCCACGGGTCGGAGGCGACATATCCATGACACTTGTTCCCAGGCGGCGTGACTGATTTTGTTCTTCGATCACGCAGTTACGCTTGGCAGCCATGTTGAATCACGTGACAGAACTACTGAAGGAGGTCGCCTTTCCTCATGTCTGTGCGACCCTCAGGAGTTCCATGGCCGAGTTGCACTGCAGCTGTTTGTTCATTTCCGCACCTGTAAAGGAAAATGCAGACGAGCAACTGTGACTTTTACGTCAAATAATGATTTTCATCAGGGGTTCGATGAATTAAACTTCGGCAGATGTCTTGAAAATATATTGTTTTGATAACGTGAGTAACTGCACCTTGACTATGTAATTCATGATAACTTATCAAACTTTCATCATTGTGATTAACTTTAGGCCTATAGTAATTTGTCCCTCCTTGATGTGCATGCAATCGAGCTCAAATGAATTAAACTACTTAATTTACGCATTGAATACACTCTGTTTAAAAAAAATGCATCCGTGAGAATTCCTTGAAAGCACACCTGCTTTGTTAAATGGTAATCAAGAAGACAGTTCATCGCATGGATATCTGAATAGAATTTCACACACAAAAAAGGATGCCTTGGCTGTTATAACTTAGAGAAGGAAAAAAAAACAAGAACTTGATAGGCAAAGCAAGGTATGTAAAATGAGTAAAGGAGATTTAAACAAGACAAAAGCGAAACCCACTTAACTGTGGCGCCGTTACATGACGATCCAGTGGGCATCATAGCTGTCTTCCCGTAGCCGAACGGCGAGGGGCGCAATACGTTCGAGCCGTCCAGCACGCTCACCGCCGCCTCGCCGGCGCAGCTCATTGCACTGTTGGCCGCCGCTGCCGCCGGCCAGAGATGATGGTGGGAGAGACCGCTGGGCATGGCGGTGGTTCCGTATGCCGGCACGTAGCCCGGCGTCGGGTGGGCGGGGTAGGCGGTGAGCGACGGGGTAGTCACGACGAAGTTGCTCATCGAAGCCGATTGCTCCTGCATGTACACGAAGAGAACAGAAAAATTAGTAATAAGGAGCACGTGGCAGGGAATAGGAGTGCAGATCGAGGAACATTAACAACATCCAGAAGGACAAAGAAAAGGAGAGGAACATGAATACTACCGACCAGTTATAAAGAAGATAAAATGGTGTATTCAATATTAAGTGAGAGCGAGGTAAAGAAAGAAAATGTTAAGAAATATCAACGCACTAATTGATATATCATTATGATATCTTTTTAGGAAATATCAATAAGAAATTTCCAATCATTATGTATTTGTGAATCTGTGAGAGAAAAAAAAAAGACAACATTCTGAATAAACAAAATTACCTAAAAATATGAGCCTTCACAAATAAAGACTGACTAGATTGAGAAGTAAATCGACAGGAATAGATACGTAAATGAACAGAATGATAGGATAACAAAGGTTTCAGTACAAACATTGTTATCTTTTTAATGTGCATTCTCTACTATGATGCAAGGGATTTAACATAGATTCAATCCAGTTTCATCTATTTTCCATCCAACAAAACAGTGAAGTAAAATACAAACATTCCTAATCATACATTACACAATCTTGATCACTCTGAAAAAAAAAAAAAATCTATGTGGATCGTAAAGTATGTAATGTATAGGATGATAGTGTCTGAGTAAGTGTCATACACATTTTCCCACGTGATGTTTTCTTTTTTTTTATGATGGCTTTTATATGAAATATAGACACTAAATCTTCAGTTTTGCTTACAGCCCGAAGTGCGATTACATAAACCGTAAATTATCATTTTCTTTTCAAGTGACTGATTGTATTTGTAGGCCTATGTCTATTTGTAACTATTTGTATTTGTAGTGTGTATTTTCTGTTTTGTAATTTACAATTTGATATTTGTATTTGCAATTGTTTTACATTAACATAGCTGATTCTGGGTGCATACACTGGCCGGGGAGGGATGCCTCGAACCTCGGTGATTACGTTTGCCTTTCTTACTCCTAGAAACCAGCGGTATGCACCTATCAGAATCACCGCATTCTTTATATCATTGTAACACGACTCTCTACTTGTATTTTATGTTGAAATACAAAATGAATAAATAAAGTAGTGATGATGATGATGATGATTATGATACTATTACTACTACTACTACCAATAATGATAATAATAATAACAATAATAATAATAATGATAATAATAATATGGAATGAGTTGCCTCAGGCTATCCATTACATTTCGAATGTTGATTGCTTTAAAGTTGCCCTTAAGACTCATTTATTTATAACTTCTTTCCAATACAATTGTACATTGTGTTATTTCTTATTTTTCCAGCATTATTTTTTCATTTACTTCCATGTACATGTGTATGTACAATGATTTTTGTATTTCATAATTCACTTTTGTTATTATTATTATTATTATTATTATTATTACTATTACTATTATTATTATTATTATTATTATTATTGCCTGTCTCGAGCCACGTGGACGTGTCATTGTGTTCATCACGAGCTCTTATGATTTTTGTACACAAACACACACACACACACACACACACACACACACACAAAACTCCTTAGGAGCCACGGAACCAGCAATCAAAGATTTATACATCCAACTACTTCCAACCCGTTCAGAGGAGTCTTATATCTAACAGCAAATTGCGTCATCTATTCACGGGGAAAAAAACATCCTAGGATCCAGCTACTTGCCCAGGGCAGTATCTCGAAAAGAAAACTAAGCTAATATGGGGTGGATCCTATAACTTGTCATCCGTTCAAGAAAATGGATGACGATACATCGATTTACCTTTGACATGTGTGTGCAGCTATAACTTAAACAATACATTAGTCATGTTGTGTGTTTGTGTTGTGTTTGTGTTCGTCTGCATCTTACTGACATGCAATAAGATTTATTTCCAAATGTCTAAACTGTCTTTAGAATTGACAGATTGCATATTCTCACACCCTGTTTAGGCCCCCAAAGCTTTAATAGGTACTAAATAAATAAATTATCTACAAGATGAAGTTATTTTTTAAATGGAATTTAAAATTTGAGCAATGGCTCAATTTTTATATACTGAGTATCATTTTTTTTCCAGAATGTTGTGAAGAACTTCTGTATGATTACATCTAACAACCTCACGAATCAGGTTACCTACTATTCGAGATTTTTGTAAGCAATTACGAAATAAAAGAATTTGACTATGATTTTTTTGTTGTTATTTTGTTTTGTCTAAAATGTATTTTTGAACAAGTGCGCCGCAATCTTGCAAGATCTCTCCCACAGAACTATGCGAAACTCAGGCTACTTTTCGATTTCAATACGAAAGTCTCCGACCACTTTAAACACGGCAGCCGATATGATTTGTTTCAAGGACAAGGAGGGGATTGGTTTCAAAGTGAAAAGCTTTTATCACAAATTCCATTTATGATTGTATCATTCTCTCCCTATTTTTACCTATTTTTCTTCTTTGTCAAAGTCGGCATATTGCTATGATTTGAGTGATGAAGGTCAGAGAAAATCACATACCCCCTTTTTCCTCCCTCAATTCCCCTCTTTCATTTCCTCGTTGAAATTAGGCAATATCTTTATCACCTTGACATGGCATCTTTGTAGGGGTTGGTGGGGTAATAGGAAAAAGGAGGCCTATCTTTGCCCCCATGCTCCCTGGTGTCCTGGGAGTCGTAACCCCTAGAGTCCCCCTTGTGAGGAATCCAAGGCTTATCCCTTCTACCTACGCGAGTACCCCACCCTGAGTGTTGAAAAGTGTGTTCCCTTCTGCTCTGCAGTTGTTGTTGTTGTTTTTCACTTTTCAGGTTTATTTTGGTTGCCAGTTTGTTTGCGTTTTGCACAATTTCTCATCACTCTCACTCCTTAATCATGAAAATGATCCAAGGCGATAAGTTAAAAGAAAAGAGTTTCACTTCATATAATATATTAATTCTTTCCATAGAAGGCGAATATTTCGATTTTGAATGGATATTCTTAAGATAGCAGAAGATGACTTAACATTAAATTCTCCAAAATGAATCAAAACTGAGATTGGCTTCTCCTGATTATTCCGTTCTGCGCACTTTCAGGAAAAAAAAAATCACGCTCTGCATAGACTTCCCTACAAAATGTTCAAGTTGTCGCGCGACGGGTCTCTCGAATCGCCCATAATACCAATATTGACACTTACGCTGAAAGGGCGTTGCCTCGAGGCGGGGGGCTTTCACTCAGAGGTTTAATATAGAGGCGATTCTCTCCCTTTTCCCCCCTACTCTCTTATTCTCCTCCCTATTTCCTCCATTTTTCTATTTTGCTTTTGAATTTTGCTCGCTCTTCGAGTTCGTAATTCGTATTGAATTGCTTCGTGATGAGAGTTTCATCCCCGAGTCCGTCAAGAGGTGTAGTTTGCGTTTCATCTTTCCTACGGCACCCATCTGGAGCTCTAAGGGCCTATCCCGGGGGTGTTCTACAAGCAAACTGTTCATTCTTCTTTTTTTTAACTCGTCAAGACAAAATTTCTATATTCCAGCGAAAAGCAAGGTATCCCTTGTCGTTCATCTATTCTTCTAAGTATTTAAATGACGGCGACAACATTAGCAGACAAAAGGAATGGGTTAAAAGCATGGGAGATTCAATGAAATAGAGAGTGTGGAAATGAAAATGTAGGGAGGCAAAGAATCGTTGCATTTTCTTCAAAGAATAGAGTTACTTAGATACAGTCAATGAAGCATCCGATTTCCAAAGTGTGAATTACTAATTCAGGTGAAAGCAGATTGGTATGAGTGTGTGTGCGTGTGTGTGTGTGGGGAGGGGGGTACATCTCTAGATGAAAAAAAAAATGTCCGTCTGTCGTGAACTAGTTCTCTCTACGCACATAATAGGATTTGGAGTAGTGGCAGCTATATAAGTCATACTATTCACTATTTCTATCGATGTGCTGAAGTATCTATCTGAAGACATAGAGGCAATTAGACACCTTCTTGTCCCATCCATTAGCCTGCACTTGAGTGTACCCCCTGCTGATATATTTCTTCCCGTTTGGTATTAGAATGCACAGAAAGTTAGTTAATTGTGCATGATACTATGGTTATTCTATGTCCAGCGTTAATGAAAACAGTTCAGAAGGAAACAAAAACATGAAGAGGAGAAGATTTGCATACACATTTATGTTAATTTCGAGACCATCTTTAAATCTCAAATATTAAAAAAAAAAATCATAATATCACAAAATTTCATTTCTTGTTTCAGAAAAAAAAACCATGGCAACAACGAACAAATTAAATAATAGTGATACATACTAATGGGTATTTAGATGGGAGTAACATGCACACTGATTATGCATGATCAGAAAATAAAACTCTACTTTTTGTTTTGTAATATAGGATTTAGAGTGTTGGAATAGTATTATAATAAATCAAAGATGACAAGCACTCACAATATCGTTTTATTTGGATGGTATTGCTTATGAGAGTGGCCTATGTGTGGGAGGAAAGGGAAGACTAAAAGAATGAAAAGAAGAAAGAAAGAAAGAAAGAAAGAAAGAAAGAAAAGAAAAGAAAGAGAGATGACTTTTGATATACGGCGTCTTCTCCAATATGTTAGTCCCGAGACACCTGAGTTAGCACACTCTTTCCCCGTTCACCCCCTTGTCACGACCCCATGGGAAACTGCCGTCTGAGGGGGATTGCCTGGGACACTCCCACGCCGTGCGACCCCGATGAGTGAATTGCGACTGCCCGAAGAGGACTCAGTTCAATGCCCCGCCAGGAGTTAAACAAAATTTTGCAATCTTGAACCCGATGACGTGTTCAATGTCGTGTTTTTCTTTTCCTGATGTGATGATCCCCGTATAGTTTTCATGCAGTGTCCCACCTCAGGAGTCCACCTGTACATGTATTTGCTTTCCTAATTCTCACTGTGTTTCGATGTGTCTTTGTTTACGCGGGTGTGTATTAAGTCGAAACATAAAGATTACGCATAGCAAAGCTGAATGGAAAGAATGAATTGATATCTACTGAAGAAAAAAAAAAGCATGATAACTACCGACTCTCCATCACATTATACTCTCTGTAACTAGCATTGCAACGATGTTAATTATATGAAGGCGATGACTCACCAAACTATGTTTATGCACCTATGAAAAAAAGTAATGACGGTACCTGACACATACGCTGATATGATTCAAATGACAATTTTAATGTTATATTGCTGCTTTATTAACTCTATTAAGCCATCCTTGTTTTGATCATCATTCAACCTTTTACACTCTTTTTTTTTCAATCATTTTCAAAATGATCGTTAGGATCATGGCTAAGGGAGCACCGTGACAGAGTGGATGAGGCACTGGGCTCTTAATACGGAGGTCACGGGTTCGAATCACGGCAGGTGTGTACACCATTGGACAAGAAGTCTCACCCCAAGCGTCTGTCTTGAACCACGTGTCAAATTGGTACCGGGCGATACAAGAGATGATTATGCTGACAAGGTCCTTTGGTCAGCAAGACCAATGCAGACATTAACAATGCTCACCCTCAGTGGATAACATTATCATCAACATCATCACTATTTTCTTGTCATTGTTTTTGTTAGGGATATCAGTTTTATCTTTGTCATTGGTGTTGATACTCTTGGCTTTATTGATGTATTGTCCTTGCTTTCATTATTACTGCTATCATCAGCATCACAATCATAATAATCATCAAGACAAAGACAGGAAAGTTAAAGTTCGATGACAGAGAAATCTGATGGGGGAATAAAAGCAGACAGGAAGTGGAGGTTTAATACCCTACCTTCCCTTCGAGATGAATATCCGTGGAGTTGACGCTACACGTCACGTGATTCTTGATGCCGTTCGCCTGACGTCGGTAGTCCGCCAGCGACATGGAGTGTGCGGTGTGCGCTAGAGCCGTGTTTTCGCCGCCCGCTGCCGCCGTGTACAGCCCCGGGGGGAAAGCTGGCGAGAGGTAAGAGGAAGAGAATCGTTAGAGCTCTGAATTAGCAAAGCGGACACTGACAGCTAATTTCACCTAGAGCCAGAGAGAAAGGGATGATGGGGGAAAGGGAGTTGAGGAGGGGGAGGGGGGACTAGAAAGGGGGGATAGGAGAGGAGGGAGGTTACTGTATTTCCCCGGCCCTGGGGCGAGGAACGCGCGTATTAGATACACATACATACAAACACGATTAAATGGCGTTACACACGTGTTAAGAACAACAAGATGCCTTTTAGCAGTCACTTGCAGTCCCAGAAAAGGAGGATGCCTTGTGAGAGAGATGTGACGCGAATCCGAGGGGGTGGTTGTATCTTCCGGAGATAAGAAATGGTTCAGCGCCAAAGAAAACAAACAATGAAATGAAAAGGCTGGCTGAGATTGGAATCTGTGTTGAGCGATACATCTATTATTACGTTGCAGTAACACACAACTTAATCAGTTAATACGCTTGCACGTACATCCCTGATTGGGGTACATTCGCGTTGTCACCCTATAAAGCTGATAGCTCATACACGGAGCTGGAAACCGCCACTTTGATGATGAGGTCTATTTTGCGTGTAGCTAAGGAAACTCTTCTAAAATGGTGCGTTATTCATCACTGCCAGGCCAATTATTCGGAGTAAAGATTGTCAGCATGCCCAACACGCCCGTTTCCGGCGACATCGATTGCATCCAGTGAGTCAGTCTGAGAGGGCATTCTAATTTCGGCAAAAATGGGAGGTCGAAAGTTGACTTGTGCCTTTCAACTCTATCCGCAGGTGCCATACTGATGAATTTTCCTGCGTTTTTCTTTTTTTTTTTATCTCCTGCAACAATTATTGTCGAAAAGGGAAGGATACACGTTCATGTTGCTAGGTAACGTATAGGAATAGAAAGCTTGCAATTAAAAAAAAAAAGAACATCAAGGGTTATCCCAGTCCAAAAAGAAATATTTGCTGCGCACCAATCTAGTGAGAATTCTATATTTTTTCAATGCTGCATCAATACACACAATTAGAAGTTCATATCCTTTGAAATAAGAACATAGTACGTGTATGACTATTGTACAAGAAAGATTGGATATGCATTGTTGCAATTGCAGAAATAATGCTTTTTGATTTTCGTATACACCCAGAAAAATTTGGCGTGTTAATGGAAGATAGCTCTATTGGTGCCGACGTGATTTCAGTGACTGCCCCATTACAAACAAGATTTATTAATAGTAGATCATCACACATTGACAGTTTCTCTCGAAAATAAAATAAAGATATAGAAATGGAAGAAAGAGAATCAGATTACTGTTTTACCCGCATTTTCCTATCTTGGACGATAGTACGTTGGTTTATATGACACGATCATGATCATAACTTCTAATAACCAACAGCATTTTTTACAGTCACACATATTATATTCAAATTTGTCCGACGCGTAAACTTTAATGCTAAGTAAACGGCATTTCCGCTGCAAATGCTGAGTATTTTCGTGTGTGAAAGCAATCGTCTGTTGTTTGTGGGCATCTCTCATTGCCCTGCCCTATTTGCAATGCTTCCCGCATCGACCCCGAGCGTCTACAGCCTATCTGCGCCGTCCACGTGGAGGAAATAAATTGTCATACACTTGTATATGATTCAAGCTCAATTGGTAGCAGTTTATTTGTAAATTTTCTTCACCCCTCCCGTACACGGCTGTCAGCGTGATCGGAATCGAAAGAGACCACGGAGGTGGGAGAGAGAGAGGGGTATAGGGGAGGGGTATGAGAGAGGGGTAAGATAGGGAGAGGAAGGTTGGTAGACACCGATGAAAACTGTTCATTGACAGATCTGGGGGAGCTCCGCCGAAACGGAGTGATTTGGCAAACAGAGTAACTGGCCGTGGTGAAGCGTAGCCCAACAAGAAGTCTGGCGCTATTGCCATCTTCCTCGATCGGGTTGCATTGCATTTAAGAAAAAAAAAAAACATTAAAAGCTCTTGGATTCTGGGATGTAGTCATTTAGTTGTTTAGATGTGGGTCACACTCACAACGACGCGTTAGAAGAAAAAAACAAACACTGATTAGTACCTTTTGTAGACCTACTACAAAATAGTGCACTTTGTCTGAATTGATACAAATTCTATCCCTTACTGCATGAGAAACACAGGGACGTAGTCCTGTTTCTATAAGAGGGAGTTAGTGTAGATACTGAAAAACGAATCAAGATCAATAAAACGCACAAAGATCCAACGAGTCTGTGCTATGCATGGCGCCACAGAACAGAGAAAGTCGTATGTGGTGACCTTCAAAACACTTGATGGATGCAGAGCTGCTGACGACCGAATAGTAACAATACTGTGTGTTTTCAGCGTGTGTGTACGAATATGTGAATACCCGTGTGTGTCATTGCATCTCTCTCTCTCTCTCTCACACACACACACACACACACACACACACACACACACATACACTTAGCATGTGCGATTATAATAGTGTGATGTACTACATAGCTGAATTTCATGATGCTAATTTTAATTCGCATCTAATCGATGTCTTTTTTTTCATCCAAAAATTCTTAGGACATTTTGATTGAGATCTACGTCAATGAATAGACACATTTGTTTTGAAGTTAACGAACTGCTTATGACACATGCAGTGCACCTGTAACTCCAACTCACTTGTGAAACTCACTTTGTTTTTCAACTTCCTATTTGAAGCAATCTTATCAGACTATAGAACTATTCGGTCTTCAAACATTGTAACTTACGTCGGCAATGGCGGAGGGGGGGGGGGGGGGGGGGGCTTCCAAGCTGTACGAAAAGATGATTCAGTGGGTTATGTGATGAGTCAGGTGCATTGCTATGTCAGTGGATGCATTAACTATTATTGGGCACATTGAACCTCCAGTTATGGATGAAATAGGCGTTAACATGGAAAAAACAGCCCCAAACCAAGCAGGTCTTGTTTGTCTCTTTTTGCAAAGTCTGAATGAAAATAGACCGAAGTCCACAGTGTAAAGCATGGTAACGGCGACTTCAGACTGTGCTACTGTTAACGTCACCTACTGTATAGACTGGTTGCTATGCAGTTGTTATTGGTTTTGTTACCAGTATTGTGGTCAGCTTTGTTGTTTGTTGTTGTTATTGTTCTCCTTGTTGTCTGTTTAAATGTCATTGCCTTCCTCCTCATTTATGACTCGTCACGATCGTCGCGATGTCAATTCATGGTTCGCTCTTTCTCCGTCACCACCTGGTGAATGGTTCCGACATGTCGGAAAAGGATCGCCCTCCCCTTTTCTCACTTTCCATCTCTCCTCCCCCTCCCTCTCTCTTTTCTTTCCTTTTCTCTTTCTTTCTTTATCTCTCTCTCTCACTCTCTCTTTCTTTCTCCCTGTCTTCCTCCCTTTTACCATCTTGTGGGAAGTAAAATTAGTCACGGCTATCTTGTGTGCGACCAGACCCCAAGGTTACGCACGTGCCGCGTTAAACTTCCGACGCAGGGCGCGAATCGAAAATGGACACAGCCACTGAGAAACTAAAAACACCCTTAATCATCGAGCATGCGCGGCTCCGTTGGGGGCGCTTTCCATGTGTCTTTCCTCCCTTTTTCTTTTTCTTCACACTGCAAAGTCACTCTGCGCATCCGCGCAGCTTGCATGAGAGGTTATGCTTCATCGTAAGAATGCTAAGACGAAAAAACAATTAATCCGCCCTCAAAAAGTGCGCTCATTTCCTATTTCAATAACACTATAAAAACTGGTGACGCATAAAACACTGCATAGATGGTGGCGGCTGGACTCTTTCTACCACGGTTGATGTTGCATCCGTTTAACTAAACCATACGTTGTGATTATTTTGTTGGATGAATGAAGGGAGATGAAACGATTAATACAAATATTCTTGAGGAGGAGACGGAATTCAGTCAAATTAATGTTGCCTCTGCATTAACATTGACATCGCCTTGTTGTGTGTGTGTGTGTGTGTGTGTGTGTGTGTGTGTGTGTGTGTGTGTGTGTGTGTTTTAGTGGTGAGAATGGACGCAGACATTCATATTGTAGAGAAGATCAGAAGAAGATAAGAAACAAGCCCTATTATAATATAGCAATATCTATAACATAGTCTGTTGAGTGTCACATTAGTTCCAATCTGCCCACTGCAATTTCGTACAGTCTTTGATTTGGCTTGTTGTTTTTTTCTAAATTGGCTTTTGCGTGAACAAACTGAAAGGCAAAATACAATTATGGCAGATCTGAAAATGACGCATGCATATTTTGCAAGATAGATCATAAATGATAATGACTACTTTCGTTCTTGGTCTGAAAGTCTTACTATCACTGTATAGTATTTATCTCTGGAGAGTTCAGATACTGTTGATATATTGGGCAGTTTTCAGCATGATGGATGGTATACTTTGGCAGCGAAAATATGGAATTTCAAGAATGGTGTGTTACTCATGATAGCGACTCGCAAATGTCTTTTCTGAAGTCACTAAAAAGGAGGCAAAATCAAATATAGTATTGGAAACCAGGTAATCTATAGCAATTTGTCTGCTTGTCAAACCATGCCTTGTTTGTTAAAATCACTTCATAGTAAATTTGATAACAAAACTTGTATTCGATGTGCTTACGACTGAAAAAAAAATGCTGATGACAAATAAAAGGTGCAAGTTTATGCCGTTCTTTCATTTCGGTTACCTCATTTTCATTTGAGATGCAAAGAAATTTAATGGAATCAAGTCTTACACTGACTCACATAACCTTGATAACTCACCTGTATCACCTTGTTTCTTTGAAAGTTTTTTTTTTCACCTTTTATGTAAAGGAGGGAAGAATTCTCTGAATTACAAATTGGAACTGTTTTTCTCATTGACAGTTTGTACCTTTCTTTGAGATATCCACACCTTACGAAGGGCATCTTATAAAATAATGAAACTCATACAAACTATATGAACCCGCAATTCTCTGTACTCTTTTCAAACTAAAGACGCAGATTTTCATTTCATATATACACATGAGATAATTTCTTCTACAAATTTCTGGAAAAAAAAAAAACATTGATTACAAGTTTTGTTGGGATTTTCGTCTTTATGGTTCGTGGTAGTCATAGAGGACTGCTTGATGGCGACAAGAACCATATGGGCCGCTTCGCTTGCCCTGTTGTGTTGAACCAGGCCAGCAATATGCTACGACTTCCCATGGGTGCTTGACGGGTTCTAAACGGGGCAGGGACATCTTACGGCCTGCTCGTGATCATGCATGCAATATTGCTCGCGCGCTCTCCTGCACCCTGGTTCTGATGCCGTCATTTAAATTTATTACACCTCATCATCAAACGTCGGTAAATATTGATCCATAATTAAAGACCAATTTGAGGCTTCTCCCTGTAAAATTTGACTTATATTCTACACCGGTAATTATACTTGCATTAGGCCACGTGTCCACGCGCGCGCTCCGCTCCGCGCTCTGAGCGAACGGACACCAGATCCGCTCGACAGGAAGCGCAGCTCATTTTGTTTACCCACCGCTAACTTTCACGCGTTTCCCGACGTCATTTTTATGCAAAGAACTAACATTTGGAAACACAATCGAGCAGTGGGGAAGAGGGAGAAGAACTGTAACTCTAGTACCCTTCATGAAAGGGGGAACGATATTGATACGAGACTGCACAGTGAGAACGAGGGGCCCCCTCTTCAGCTCTCCCCTACCCACTCCAGCGGAGACCCCGGCCGCCGGCGGGACGGCGAGAAATGGAAACAGCAAAAGCTCCTCTCCACAAAGGTTCTTGGGCTTCCATCCATTGTTGCAGCACATGTAAATCGCGAAGTTCGCTCCCTAGGGTAATTGTCTACACGTCATATTGTATCAAATAAACAGCGAGTTTGGAGCTCGGGCTTGTCGCATCAAGGGCCGCCGTAACAGTTGTCCCGGGTCCCTCGCGCGAGCATGAAGACCTCATTGGACCACTCTTACCCTTCTCTCCCCGGTCTCCAACCGACCGAGGGTGCTTCTCCAAGAAGCTGCCTGACTAAAAGCTCATTTTTACTCTTGTTTTAATTCTCTTTTTCCCCTCCTTGAGATTAGGTCGAAAAAGAGAAAGTGGACCAAAGAAATGCCATGAATATTTTATATTGGTGTCTTACCCTATCATTACCGCATGAGTAGCATCTCATGCGTTCAATGACTCGTCCTCATTGGGAAAGCCCCATCCAACAACCCCTTCAAATGCCTAATGACAATCTAATGGCTATCTTGACAATGTTCCACGCACCATTTGCACTTTCTCCCACGCCACAAATTTCAAGATGTTTTCTAGCTCTGCTATGTCTGAGCGACTGCTTGCAAAATATCTCTCTGACTCTTTAAGAAAAAAATAACACTTTCTTCCATCCCCACGCGAGTCTTCTTCGCCACCCTAGTGTAGATTTACGGTACCATTGAAGAGAATTCAAACTGTAACGACTTTTCCCCAAGTTCACTTAGAGAGCGGCAAGTTTCTGCCGAGCATATCAAGTAAAGAGTTTGCGTGTACGCCCCAAGAAGCCTCCGAACCCCTACGGAGAGACAACAAGGAGTGAGGGGAGAGGACACTTTTCGATTACCAGGGTGCATTGTGGGATTTAGTGGAGGAGAGAGATGCGGAGAGACGGAGTGGGAGAGACAGAGAGTCGCAAACACAGATGTTTGTAGTGAGCAGCTAACGTTTCCAGCTCATGTGCAACTGTATCGATTATGCAGAGTGTGAACGTCACTGGATCAGCCTCAAAGGGGGAGCTTTCAATCGATGATTTTTATTGCCGCTAATGTGTAATCAAATTACCATCTAAATTCTCCCCCTTTTCTTCCCTTTCAGGGCGAGGATGAAGTCGGAGTAGAACAAGAGCATGCGATGGGGTTCGCGCTCTTCTCGAGAAGGGCTGGGACTCCTGGACGGAGTAAGAGTGCGTGCGTGCAAGCAATGGATACGCACGCGTTGCCAGTGTAGCGTAGCGGAACCGTCCCGAGCCAGCCATCCATCAAGACCGCCCTGTCATTCAGCCGTATCATGCATCCGTCGATCCCATCCCGAGCCGTCCACGTTAGATAGGGCTCCGGTAGGAGGCGGCGGCGGCGGAACATCGCCCGCTCGATGCAACGCTATCTTGTATCAATTCTCTTGCTCGAGACCAAGACGTGATGTTCGCGCGGTGTGCGATGCACTGATTTATGATTGCAAATAACCATTGGCATCGCTTCGACTCAATTATTGATTTTACGCGCATCCAGTCGGTGTAGAATGACACCCCAAGATCCCATTAACTCACGTTCCTCTTTTATTCGCCTTTTCTCGACCCTGAGAAGAAACTACTTAACTCGCGCGGCAAGAGACATCGGTTAGCATCTCCCTAGCAGTCACATGTAACGATTTCTTGCACACCAGTACGACGCTGAAATCCAAATGCACTTTTCCGTGGGTAACTTTCACTTCTAAAGTTTATCTCGCCGTGTTCGACAAACGTGAAAGCAAAAAGGGTTGAAAAGAAGAAAAAAAGTCCGCCACATATTTGTCTTGAGACGCCATAGGATGCAAAGCCATGCCCATAAATGCTCACAACACTGCGTTCTAAAGATCCAAATGCTCAACATGCACTAAGGTATTATGCTGTATTCGTCGAATTGTTTGAATAACCGTCGATGCAAGCTTTAAGTATTGATTGACGTATGATGGCGATGCCTCATTGTGCAAACAGACATACATGTATATGTTGCATTCTATTGACATTTCTACTAATTTCTAAAACAAGCCATATGATTACGTAGGTTCGACGAAGATTCAATGAAATTCATTGATGAGTGCGTGTATTAAAGAAAATATCAATCTCAGCGCTTAAATCTCAATCAATGCAGATCACTGAATAACAGTTTAAAAATTATGCAAAAAAAGTGGAATTATTGGAGTACACACATGCACACACACAAATTACTACATATTTTTTTTTCGTAATTTATATGATACAGCTGTAATATATGGAGGTCTTCAACAGTAATTTTAATAGCTTCAATGGCTTCAATGATCACACCTTAACTTGACCACTCTATCACTGGATAACTCACACAAGTGATTTGAAATAGATAAAAAAAAAAGATTAATAAAAACGTAAGCCTCAACTTGTTGTTTTTGCAAACACTAGTTTTCAAACTCATGGCGCTACTTTACATCAAGATAATACCAACGAATCCCGCGGATTTGTCAGCTCGTTTGTGACATTGGGACGAACAACAAAGTTTGGGAAATAAATGCATAGAGTGTATTGCATAGTGTAATGTAGATAGAATTTGTTCTGATGTCCTATCTCTTTGTGTCGTACTAAATGTAAAATCACGTGCAGTTAAAAATAAAGTGTTCCATAAGCAACAACAACAACAACAGTTTTAATTTTATATTCAACAATATGGATTTTGTTGTTGTTGTCGAATGCTGTCTCAGGAAATCAGATACGATGCTAACGATATTTCAAGGATTCTATCATGTCTTGATAGAGTGAGGGAAAGCTAATCTGACTTTGTGTCTCTAAACTTCACTCTTTCTTTTCTCTAATAAAAGTCTCGAAATATATTGAGATGCGAGAAACATTCTCGACAAGGCAATCGTCTAAAGGCCGCTCTACGGGCGTAGTTTTTAATTTCGTCCCCATCGCACCGTCACAAATCAGGGTGCTAAAATATCGTGTGTGGCAGACTTGAAATTGAAATTGGGCCTGAGCGAGGTTTGGCAACGAAGGAAGCTACCGTGAGGACGTCACTGGAGTTTGCTTTCCTCTCCCGAGCTCCGGGCTTCATTTCAAGGTCCGCTGCATCTCAGTCTGCCCAGATCCTCGGCAGGAATGTTTCATCTGTGACATGCCCGTGTCTGCTTTACGAGATGGCGCAGAAACCACCAGAAGACCCGGTTGAGAAAGAAAACTCTCGCACCGAAACTTCGCGAAAATCACGTGTCGATAACTTGATATACCCACTACCTCTTCTTCACCCTCTTTTTCTCTTTTATCATCATGCGCAATGATGGTACAATGCGGAGCTGGGGGAAATAGAGCTCTTGCGCCTTTTTTCCACTGGACTCATAACTCAAAGACTGGTCCGGTGACATCGTCTGACGCGGGGAAGAGGAAACCTGTCACATCTTATGGCGGGAAATTTATCGACGTGAATAGCAATCAAGCAACGGCTGTGACACGAATATTCGGAGCGCGAAAGTGAGCGGAGGAAAAGCAACTCAAGCACTATGATTTGTGGTGCCGCCAAAAGCCTGACTGACGAATTATTCTACAGAAACGGATTTTCATTCACTTATATTTTGTTATCGTCATATACTTTGTTTGTTTGTTTGTTTGTTTGTTTTTTTTACTTTTGTCAGTGAGTCTATTTCCTTTAGATATGTGAAGAGGCTGTTTGCAATGGATACAGGAAAGAGTTTTCGTCACTTCTCTCCATCGATCTCGTCTTTATAGATACCATGGATTAAACATTTAATTCAGTCGCAAAAGTTGACATGCAGGGAATTGTTACTGTTCATCAGAAACGAAGTTGCTCTCGTTGCTGTAGTTATCTCTTTTTATTTTTCGGTGAAAATCTAAATCTTTGAAGTACCCTGACTATCTAAAAACAAATCTCTTACTCTTTAATCACGGCATGTTGAACTTGTCTGTACTTCCCAATTCTAAATGAAATAGAATTCAACTGCATGGTAAGAACACAGGGTCGTGCAATAATGACAAAAAATGAAAGTCTTATCGTAAGTTTAAGCAGCTCTATATAAAGTATAAAGTATTATGATTCAGACCCTCTTTTTTAACTAACTTGAATTTGTCGGTCTACAAGTATAGAGCTTACCAGCAGTCATTATACTGTAAGTGTGGAGATCTGCGTGTTCATCACGCTTGAGATTATCATCATGCACCATATCTGAGCGCGCCACCTCTCGAGTACGTCTCAGGAACTACATAATTTACACTGAAATATTATTTTTTCGGCGAAACTTAGAAGGATGCCTTGTGAAGCATGTACATGCCTTCCATCTAATAAGATCTAAACGCTTCAAAAAAGATAAGAGTGTGAGTAGTAGAAAAGTAGGAAAGCGATGTGTGTGTGTGTGTGTGTGTGTGTGTGTGTGTGTGTGTGACAGAGAAAGAGAGACAGAGAGAGGCTGAGAGATGAAGTGATTTCAAAAAGACATCAGAGTCCGTGATCTATCTTTCTTTCTGCACGACGTGCTGTAGAATCGACCCGTGCCGTTTGAAAGCGCTGTGAAATTCAAAGCGACACAGAGATTATCAAGAGGCGAAACTCAGAGACGCCGGGCCGACAGATTTTTTTTTTTTTTTTTTTTTTTTTTACTACTTGTATGCAGTTCTCTCTCCCTATTCAATCATATTTGGGGAAAACAGCTTACTTTTTCAAATATTGAAACAGGCGGATCGTGCAGTGTATAAAGATGAGGTACAGAGAACGTATATCAATGATTAGACATAAAATTTTGGAGAGAAAAAAAATGTTCCTTATCTGAATTCGTACATTCTATCAGTTGAAAAGAAAGCGCGTGTATTCAACCGGTGTCCACAGCATTGCAAGCGAAATAATCCTATCGCTTATATGAACCATTTATTATCTCGAAATTGAAATATAAAAACACAACCTACAGAAAATTCAACACCAACTACAGCAATTTTGAAAGTGCTTTCATCCTTGAACACCCATGACAAATCACTATGTGATGAATACAGGGAAAGATTCAAATATTCTTGTCCTATTGTGGAGCCCTATCACCTCCTCTTTTGCATCTTCAAGACCCCCTGTGGTAGAGCGTTCTGAAATCCCTCCCTGTGAAGTATAAATAGGTACACATCTCTCCCTCTCTTACGCCATCTATCTGTCTATCTATCCTTCTATCTCTCCCTCCATCTCTCTCAACCGTTCTCTCGCGCTCGAGTTTTCATCCGGTCGTCTGGACGAGCTCCCGTTCCTCTCCGAGCTGACAATCACGCCGTGGATGAATCCAAGTGAATCGAGAGCAATGAATTCCATGCAAAGCTTCCCGGCTCAAAGCACAACTAACAATGCTACCCCTTCCCCTATCCCCACCCCCCCCCCCATTCCCTACCGAAAGAAGGAAAGAAAAAGAGCGTAGATAAACAGAGAGGGCGCCCCCTAGGATTCTCTGACCACTCCCATCTGCGACTCCGCATCAGTCTACTCCACACTGTTGTCTTCATGAATTATCCTAATTTATCAAGTCTGGTTTCCTCGTTCTTCATGGTCAAGTTAAAATGTGCGAAATCAAACTAAAGCAAATTTCTATTCCAAATTAAGCTGTGATATAACGTGACATTTCACTCGTTTATTGTACCTTTATCGCAGAGAGCATGTTCAAAACAAACCAAAAATGTCTGTAGTGTCTGTCTCATTTCTAAAGTGAAGAAGTATAAATTTTTCTAACCACTTCAAAAGACTTTAATTTGTTATACTTTTTGATATTGCTATTTGTTGGGTCATCAAGTTCATAGAGCAAACCTCCTCAAAAAACACTCCAACACTGTAATGCTTAAACGCTCGATTTGGGGGAAATCCCTGCTGCAAAGAACACAGTGTCCCAAAATGTATTCACAAAGTGTTCACATTGTCGGTTACGTGAAAACTCTCGAAGTGTGAAGTGTGAATATGATTTCACACTGTGGTGTGGTTTTTCACAGAGTGTTCACATAGTAATGTTCTCTTTCACAGTGTAAATTGATGATTCACAATGTGTTCACAATATCTTAACAATGTGAAGAGATTTCACACTGCGTTCACAATATGCTCACACTATGACTCCCTGCTGAAAAGAACAGTGTCCCACAGTGTGAAAAACACAGTGTAAACACAGTGTGAAATCTCTTCACACTGTTAAATTCGAGCGTTTTAACAGTGTGAACACAATGTGAGTTATCAATTCACAGTGTGAAAGAAAGCATTAGTATGTGAACACTCTGTGAAAAAACAGTGTGTTCTTTCCAGTAGGGATATGCTTCACATTGTGTTTCATAATATGTGGGACACTGCGTTCTTTCTAGCAAGGCCCCATACTAAACAAACCCTCTGGAGACATCATCTCACCGAGGATCAGCATACTTGTGAAATATCACAATATATTTGAATATTTACATTTTGATTTAAGAAGCAGAATTCGCCCTATTCTCGTCTTTATCTTATTTCTTAAGTGGATCAGATGCATGTGACTGCTCACTTCACTACAAACGAAAACACACAAATCAAATATTCTCATCAGTGCATCTAAACACCCTCATTCAAAGCTTGCGCACTAATTTCAACCTTCACAAAACAAATTTGAAATAGCATGTCTATTGACATCAACAAACATCGCCTGTTAGGCAGCGTGGAATGTTTAGTGCAAGAAATTTTCTCTCCGAGACGAAATTTAACAGCGTTCTGAAAATAAATCAAATACAATTCCGAAGATATCCTCCCATATCAACGAAACATGTAAGCACTTCTTAAATTTTCATTTTGTCTCGTTATGTTTGGCTCATCGACACTATATTATTTAGAAAATCTCAATGATAACCTCTCTTCAAAGGAACGTGTTGGCACTACATATACTTATATTATTAAGATATTATGTCCTATTTCAGGTTATGTATAGGCAGAGCTTGGCAACGAACGCCCGGTCACTCACTGGTCAAGACATCCTCGGAGTCGGGGTATAGGAAGGTCGAGTAGAGGAGGGTCGTCGCGGGTCCAGCCAGTCAGAGAAAACACAAAAGCCGCCTTGGACGTTTCGTTCCCCCAATGGATTCAACCTCAAACAATTACGTCTTAATCAGGCGTGTCGAAGACTTGTCTCAGTACAGAGGTGTCTAGCCATGTACCATGGCGACTCGACTCGTTTGCCGCTAATTACCACCCCAGTTTGCGAGGTCATCAAAAATAATATTTCGCATACATCGATGATACTGACCCCCCTCGGATCTGTCTGAGAACCATCGCTGTTACACATTGACGTCTAGTCGAAGCTATAATTGGGTTAAACCATAGTAAATGACCCTCTTCTCTTTCTTTTAAAACAATTACCTATGTAATTCATCATGCACTTATTCCTTTAGTAGTCAATCAATCATTTGATTGAAGGTGTAAGTCAACATTGCGGCAATTTCTTTTTTTTTTTCTCTTTGTGTTTTATCGAGGAATAGTTTCATGAATTTACGTCTTTGTCCTTTCCTATTTTCAAAGCGGTCAATTAAATTTCTTCGATGACTTGATCCTATACCTTATTGTTCTTTTTTTGAAATCCTCCAAGTAAGCACAGATTCTCTGACTAATTGTTGACCGGTAATTTAGCCTGTTGAATCAAACATATTAAATAAGATTAACTTGCCAATTATTATTTCCACTTCCAGGATATTTTTTTTTTGAAACTTTGGCAAACTGCTGAGCCGGTATATAATTTGTGCTAAAAAACCAAATACAACATTATATTTTATTTTCACTTCATTTTCACATCTGCCTCAGATCATTAACTTCCTTCCTGAGTTCAAAGCCGAACTAAATATCATTAAGATTTCAAATTGAGATTTCAAATCAATGATAATATCACTCTAAGTTGAGCATAAAACCACATGGCACAGGTTATCAAAAACATATCTTAACCCTCTGCCTACCGCATAAATTTCTTGACCATAACAATGTGTGTGTGAAATTTGTGTACATTGGCACGGGAAGGGTTAAACGAACATAAGACGAAATTCACTTTAACGAAAGTACAATGCATATGTTGCAGTCGTCTTAAGTATCAGCGGGAAGGTGTCTGTTATTTGATAATATCAATATTTGGGAATATCATGTATCGACACAGGATTATCGCAGTGTCGTTTTTCCTTCAAAGAGTAGATATTTCAGCGTTTTCATAATGCCCGTGATTCCACATCGTGGTATGTGGTGAGCTTGGATCAATTCGCTAAAAAACTCTTGTTGACTTGCTGGCGCTAATTTCTCTGTACGGGAAACGAGCAGAGGCAGTCCATGGGAGGTGAGTGTGGCAGACGCCATTGACGAGAGTTCACTTCCGCTGGGAATGATGGGATTTTCAATTAGGGTACACAGTTAGCGCCACCAACGAGTCTCCGTCACAGCCGCAGCCCGACCAACCAACTCCGGCCACTACCGATTGCCTCGGGGCCCTGTCCGTCCCGAGACGCGACCATGTCTTCAAGCCACCCTTGAAATTAAACTTGACAGTTTCATCGAGCCTTTCAATGAACTGTGCAACATTGGCAAAGGATATCAACCAATTATTCATGGTGGAGGGCCCTAGTTAGCGTTAAGATGCTCCGTCGTTTCAAATACACATTACGGTAAAGCGATTCACCTCAAACCCTCATTGTTCTTGTTCAAAATGATACGCAGAAGAATAACACCCAATCAATATGTGTAAAATGATATCTGAAGATCTTAATATTGGTTTCCTACCCTGGAGAAAAGTTTGGTATCTTCTTGTGAAGAAAGGACAATAAATATCTCAAAGTTATGACAAAAGAAATACTGGAAATTTTAAAGTAAGGTTGTAAATCACTCCTTGGCACTTTAAAATGCTGATGGTTTCGGGATCGCATAAAAAAAAATCCAGTCTGCTAACCTAATCATTCTTCAAGCCGATCGGTTGTCTCTTCAAAACTCTAGGACCTAGTCTCAACTGATGGCGCATATCCTATCAGGTTGAAGGAAGAAGAAAAAAAGCGAAGGCGCGATTTCTATGGCGTTTAACAACTTGGTGAAATGTCGTCTGCTACATGCCGTGACTTAAGTCAACAAGAAAGTGGATTACTGGCATAACCTAGATGTTTACACTTGTTTTCTTGTTACTTGCGCAGGGAGGTAGCTAGGGTTAGGGGCGACATGATGTCAATAACCCCTGGACCCGACCAGCTCCCGAGAGATCGCCACCTTCTATTTTCCAACTCAGTGAAATATTGACGCTCGTAAAAAGGGAAAATGCAACGGATCACGTGTCAACAAAAAGTGTCACTCTAATCACTGATCGATGTTAATTGTCTAAAGATTACAGGTCAACGAACCACAATGGAAAAAGAGGCTCGTCAATCATGACATAGCGCCCTCATTTGGATGCATCTCATTGTCCGAAATTCTCATGCCGAACTAATTCTGTCGAACATCTACACTGATTCAGCTCCTATCATGGAGACAAGGGAGAGAGTGGTGAGTGTTCGGAGTGTTTGTGCGGAGAGAAAGACGGGGGAGGGGATGTAGGAAGACCCCGAAACGATTTATGGCTTAAGCAGTAGATCTAACCGAATAAGTTATATCCGAATAGTTGCGATGTCGGTTTATGCGAAGGGACACCACTTCTCGTCTAGCTGTAACCACCGGTAACGGGAAGATTAACTACCGTGCAAGCCAACGAAAGGTGAACAACCGATCCCCTCTGGTCGAGGCACTGGGGAAGAATCCCACCAGAGGGGTAACAAGTGTACCCCTCGGTTGCACCCTTCTAGTGTAGTAATTCATATGACAGCAAATTTCTGAGCGCCCATCTGAAAGTAAGGAAAACAAGGGTGCATTTCTGACGTGTTTTTTCCCCTCTCGTTCTCTCTCCCCCTCCTTTCTCCGTGTACTAGCCGTCTCATACCGGAGAAACTGCTCTGTTGGGAGCAGTCAGCCACAGAGCTGCTACACGGATGGTCGTTTCCCCTTTGAGTTTGCGGGGTTATTCGACACCAACACAAACCACTTGACTACTGTGGAGTCAGTGAGGAAAAACATGTAATCGTCGGCAGTAATAACTCAAAATAACATCGATTAACACCAGGTACTTCCTAATCTTGTTTTCTCTCCCAGCATTCAGTGAAGTTTCTCAATCATACAGTGAAAAGGTGAAACGAGCTAACCGTAGAACGTAACCTATCACTGATAAATGACTCAGTTAACATGATTGTGATTCACGTTGCTCAAGATAGTATCAAGGTCATGCCATTCAGCCTCTTTTTAGCTCACAGAAGACAAGTGTGAGTTTATTTTATGCACAATTATACAACTGAGGAGAAAGATATGAAAACCATGCGATTTGAATATTATAACTTATACTAACAATAATATCATTCATTTACAGTTTCAAATAATACCCCCATCGGTTTTTTTTTTTGTTTTTTTTTTTGGTAACGTAGTTGGGAAATTTGATTTGTTTTTGCGTCTATCTTTGTTGTTGCTTTTTTGTGATTTTTTTTAAAAGTTCCATTTGCATATTATTAGTATCCTATGCCTCAATGTTCATAGAATCATGCCTGGAAATAATAACTCAATGATACAGTTCTGGGATTCGTTTCGTGATGGGGGTAGCAACTAAACTAGGACATACAAGCGATAATGACAAATGCTCAGATCTCATCGATTTTGCTTGCATGGTTTCCATCATGGTATATAACTACAATCATTGCAGTTGTAACCCTTGTGCTACATAAAGTGCTTCAAAAAGTGCTACATAAATCCAACCCAAATGAAAGAATATGGACAGGTAGAAAGCAAGCACTGCAGTCTCTCGTCAAGTTGGAGTAATGTTTCTGAGATCGAATGACTCACCGTCACTCTGAATACAATGTTTGAAACACATGGAGTGAGAAATCAATCTCTACTGGCTCGGTAAGATCAGTTGGGAGAAATGAAGAGTATGTAAGACACACAAAAGAAATACAAGATAGAGACAGACAGAGATACGGCGAGATGGCGTGAGAGATGGAGGGAGAGAGGGAGAGAGTGAGGTATATGTGTGGATGTGCGTGTGCGTATGTGTGCGAGATTCCGACATGTTCTCGAATACCGACGCGTGTTTCTCCCTTGTAAGGTGTTTACACCTGCGAACCCTCCTCCAATCTGTCCAAGCACGTTGTAGCGCGTGCACACAAAGCGACGCGGAACGAGCGGGCAGACGCGCGGACGAGCTGTTCGCAGGAGGAGCCGTGGCCGTGTCGACGCCTCGCTCGGCTGGCTAAGTAATGACATTGTCACGGCTCGCCCAGGTGCAACCAAGCAGCTGTCACTGTTTACAGACAAAGCAATATCCGAAATAATGACCGATGAAGACAGACATCCGGGCTATGCCGTCTCCAAGTTTCTTCTCTTACGGTGAGGCGCATTAGCAAGCAAAACAGTGGAAGCATAGCAAGATGAAACGAAGCTGGACCCTACCGACCAGGTAGCCGAGGGATGTGGAATCCCGGCAGCCGGTCAAGAACCTCTTGGTTACAGCGCGGTCACTGCCTGACTTTGACCTTCTCCCAGACGTCTGTCATTGGGAGGAGAGACAGACAAGAAAGCGGGTCACAGGCAGAGACACTCACCGAGCAACTCCTGGTTGCTCATCTCTCAACAACTCGGAAGGCCTGAGCTTTTCCCGAGGATATAAAACTCTATTATACAGCTTCATAACCCAGCGCGCGTCTTAAAAGCCGATCGCTAACTAAAAGCAGAAAACGACCAGAGAATCGGTAGCATCGCCTGCGGCCGCGCGGATTCCTTCCACCTTCCACTGCTACTTTTACTTTCGTCGATCGTCATAACTAGGGATTAGCGTTTTGCGAAGGAGGTGCGAGAAAGGAATGCAGGGGTGCCAACTGATATAGGATCGAGTTGAGTCACATCAGTAGGTTGAGATTTGATCTCGAGTAACCTCTGTCTAGGAAAGCAGTTGTCTGTTATGGTATGAGGAAACATCTTCATTGTTAAACCCATCCCCGCATTCACTCTCCTTTGTACGTAGTCCATCGTGGCAAAGAAGTTTCCCGAGACAGACTGCGTTGTGGTTAATACGATGGCTGACGTGTGATGGTGTCATACTGATTTGGCTTTCATCTATTGCAAATTAACTACGGTTTTTGGTTAGTTTTGTCGGGAAAATGTCATTGTTATTACGTCTCCTGTCTGAATGTTTTTCATAAATTCTCGGAACAGGTCAGGGAACAACTTGTCACGCTCACTGTGGCATAGTGAAGGAGAGGACTCGTGACTTTCAATATGAGGTCTCGAGTTCGAATCCCGTCAAGTCTCTATGTCCTTGGATAACTTGTTTTTACCCACAATGTCCTTATCGACCCAGGTGCGTAAATGGGTACCTGACAATGCTAGGGCAATAATAATGGCAGGACCCTCTGATAGAGCATTGGCACCACTGAAGAGGCTACCCTAGATAAGAAGATCATGTTTTGCGTTGTTCTGCCAGGAGATGGGGGTGTTTCCTATAAACCAAGTCAGGTTACGATATGGTATCAAGATGACACGGCGATAGCGTGAGTCATGTAGAGAAAATGATGCAGAAAAACGCAAGAGATGCATGACACAAGATACGAGAGATCGAAATCTACTCTAGCAGTGTTTCGTCGACGCAATACCATTGCCGAACTTCGACACATGAATTGTCATATGATCGTCACACTCGACGGCTTTTGTATTCAAAACAAAGAGGAAAAGACGAATTTGTCAATCACCTAGGATTTACCCAAAGAGATAACAGAAGGATGTCGAGGGCAGAAAACTACATGTTTCGTTGCATTATTATTATTATTATTATCATATTTTCTTCTATTTCTAGGAAACTGCAAATTCATCTCTGCGAAAAGTGGTATAACTGGCTCGACTGTATGTATATTCATGTTTTGCGAGGCAAGTTGTATTTGCAACCTGTGAATTTTTTTCATGTAGTGTTATCAATATCAAAGTGGAAGTAGCTTCCTTTCTGTTTAATGTATGCATCGTTTTTTGTTTATTTAGACACAATAGGAAAGAAATATCATTTACTGCAAGTACAGTTTTTTTTCTTAAATCATGACAATTGTTTGTATCAGTAAATATTTGTATTAATCAAAGGACCTTCACCTTCGTGACTTTTCGCTTTTCGACTTTCGCTGCTTATATGATATTATCTGGGCGTCATGTGTGAAACAGGAAAAAATCCTCGATTCTTTGAAGTTCTAAGATCCTATCTACTTAATTGTTCCCTTCATGTAAGTAACTCTGACAAAGTTGTACTGTGTATGACTCCTTTTAGGACAAAACTCTGTAGTTATGCTTTGAAGTAGCCACATTTTCAGACATGAAAAGCCCAAAACTAAACAAAAATAAATGTTGAGAATTAAGTCACAGCTGTTTACTTAATGCCACGATTATTGGTTGCACAAAGACAAACAAAAGGTGTCACATATCTTATAAAACCAAAGAAGGAAGCATGTATGGAACCTTAAGACCATTTTCATGTTATCATTTAAAGAAGAAAGTGTAATGACAGGTGAAGGAAGATATGTCTTTTGATATGGATGTCCCCAGCATTTAGTGACACATAATATTGGTATCGTCCAGCAACATTTTTAACATCAGTATTGAATAAAGCAAGTAGGCAACCCGTATATCTTTTTCGGTCGGAGTTTGGAGGCTACCTATTGATCATGTTGACGTGACAGAGAGTGGCTAATTAGCGACGATTTATCGCGCTTGGGTCAGCGGCGCAAGATGAAGCATATTTTGTGACACGTGTGTAGACATCCCGAAACGAGATAACATGAGGGTAGGTCCTTTTTCGTAAAAGAGTGAGAACGATAGAGAGGGAAAAATATGTATATATACGTCTACCCCGAGTGCCGCCGAATAAGATATACAAGAAAATATATATAGCGCTAATTCATAATGTTTTATCTCTCGTAGGTCTTTGTCTCTGCGTGACCCATTTTTGCTCGTCTTTTCTTCATTTTCTTGTCTTTTGTTTTCTCTTTGCGTTTATCCTTTCACCATGAACAGGCATAAATCAAGAGTTAAATCACGTCACATCCGATACAAATGTGAAGAATGAGCCCTAGCCTGCTTTGGACATACGTTTGCGATGGTCCAACATAACGTATTCAACCTGCAAAAATACACCGGAGGATTTCATTCAATAAATCGGCTGATGTATATGATATGTATATACCACATCACTAACAACGAGAAAAATAGAGCTTTAGCCCGATTTATCTGGTTGTCTTAGTTACGGGAGGTTGAGTGACCGGGGTGAATGATTCACAACCGTGAAGTTTTATGGGGATATGAAAACTCATCATTTGGAGTAGAGCTGTAATGACGCAGGCCGTGGGATGTGATTTATCTACCGCTTCATGCCACTTGGTTTATGGACGGGTACGCGTCATCTGCGATATGATATGTGACTGCAAACGACGCAATGGCAATGAAGAAGGGTGGAGAAAAAAAAAAGAAAGTGAATATAATTATAGGGCGATCAGAAATGAAATGTAATAATGTTGTCATACACAGCGGCAATCTACATTTTACAGCGAGATCGAGGAACATAAAACACAGCAATAATGTCGCATTACTACCAGGTCAACGCTAAATGAATCCGACATTTCACTTTAATTGATTGCATCGTAGTCAGCTGTAATTGTGCTACAAAAAGTTCCACGCGTAGGTTCAAAGTAGGAACCGCACAAAATTAGTGTACGCGATACCTCACTTTGACTACGAAGTAAAACAAATGACTGTCGCTTCCTGCTTTATACGGTCAGGCAAACACAGAAAGATCTCTCCACAATGGACATGTATATACACGTATGTGTGTGTGTATGTGTGTGTGTGTCCAACTATAAAGTTACTGCTGTAAACATTGCTAACATCCTCGCAACCCTGCAACAATGGGTGACATAATTGCCAGCATCACTATCCTCACCTTCACAACCATCAATATGGTCTAAACTCGAATTCATTTAAATCGCGGTATTGATGGGTCAATGAATGGCGGATAATTTTCATTTATTATTTTTTCTTTTACATTGAAAATATGATCCCAAACACTACACAAAGGATATAAGAAAACTCAGACAGTTTTGAATCTGATATCATGCTCGTTCGATGAAGCTCGTGCAAATGTATACGCATCGTTCCTTCTGATTATTGTACATATGTTGATGTATATAATTTATTTCGTATATTACATGAACCTTTTGTAAAAGTGTAGACAATATCATTTTATGATATGTATACTTTATATTACGTTTTGATTTTCGTTGATTGGAAATAAACTATGATTGAACTTGAACTTGAACTTGAATAACTAATCATCTTTTTGTGTTCTTTTGAAAGAAAAGCAGGGTACAGGGGGTTATCCAAATATTGAGATATATACCCTATCCTTTTTCATTTGCTTGTTCTATGTCAATGCTGCCTTTTGCTATATAATCATTCCTAGTTAACTTCGGCATGTAGGTGAGAAGATTACAAATCAATCTCAGTCGAAAAGATAACTTGTACTGTGGAGAAAAAGTACCATTGCCTGTGTAGGCTTTCAAGCACACGTTGCGACGTTCTCCTCTTCAAAATTCTGAAACCTATTACATGTTTGCTCCAAAATATTCATATATTACTGGATAGTGTTAACACAGCTTTGTCCAAAAATCATCACAAGCATTTATATATTTCATTACATTTTGTGTACCCTTCCCATCAATGAAAATAAAGTTTTAGGTTTCCTTGTCCTGTCAGCCTAAAGTCACATTCTCTCCATAAATGCATTTCTGTTCTTCTCTTGTTTCTTCTACAATAACTATTTCTCTCTTCTTTCCTTCCTTCTCTTGTTGTGTTCTTCACGTATATGTTTAGGTATATATTCGGCTATTTTTTTTTTCATCCTCCTTTTGTGCTTTTCTGCAAAGTTGTCAAGAGATGCAATACGACTTTAAAATAAAAACAAAAGTGTAATACGCTTTGAAGTTCTCTCACCTACATCGTTCTTTTATTCCAAAGAAGGATTTTCTTTTGCTTGACTTTATTTTTCCTTGTGTGTTTTTAATGTAGCATGGCTGTATGAGCTTAGTTTTTGGCCAAAAAGTTTTGTATCTGTTACAATTTTTTCCCATGAAGCAGTTAAGTGATTGTTTGATAATCTGATCAAATATGCTTGAAAAAACAAATCCCCTTTAACCTCCACTTGCAACATTGTCTTCCATCAGTAATTGGAAGCATTTGCCCAGCCCAGATTTATTCAGAACGTTTAACTACATTAAATGGCATTATCTTTTCCTCATGGTGTCTTTATCTGTTGATGTCTCCACGTTTGACAGTTCTAGCTGAACAGACGACAAGAGCACCACAAGTTCGGTAAATTTTTTGTCGTGACTTCTTTGCGATTTGTGACGGAATCATCAGAAAAAAAATGGCATGAAAGCAGAAAAGTGTCAGTAGTTGTTACTCCTAATCTAAATTTGGAGGCTAGATCGTATTTAGACGTTTTCCGCACCATCCCAACAATAATCCCCCGGATCTACACTCCGCTGGCAGCCTGGGCCATAAAATCGCATGACATCATCACTCGGACGAGGATGGGTGGGAAGAGGAAACCTGGCCGATTGCTGACGATTCCTGCACGAGGTATCGTTGTAATCGAATTGTTGTTCTGTCATCTGACACCAATTTGTCCGTTTCTTAATTACGGGAGCTCCCTTGTCTCCCATTCCGTGGAATAGTCATGTTCCCTTGGTCACTGGATTGTCGAGATTGCGATGTTCACGGGAGTATACCCTCCTTTATCTCATTTTTTTCTGCTAACCACAGATCATTCATCGTAAGAGTAATAAAGATTTTCGAGTGCCGATATTTCTCGGTTTTATTGCTTCAATTTCAAACCATGTAAGACGCAGTGGGAAGAGCCAATAGCACTGTCATAATTTTCATGACTGCTTTAGAGAAACAAACAGATGTTCCCACTCGATGCGCCAGGATCATGGGAAGATATGACGTTTGTTTCAAAATCACTATCAAGTATTGAATACATTAGAAGGAAATGAACGCGTCTATCAGTTCATCATATGGCCGTTTAGTAAAACGGTGGAAAACTAATATAGATAAACACTTCATTTCAAAGCATGCACCCTAAAGCATGGATCCTCCAATTTTCATATAACAGGCTTGATGTATGAAAAGTGAAAAAATACAATGAGACAAATACAATTCATACGTGTCAAACATTTCAAAGTCATCTTTACAAAGAAAACCCCTACACAATTTGTGAAATGAAAGAAACAAAGAAGAAATAAAGTTGTTCATCTCGAGTTTCGCTCGTCACGCTTTAAAACCTCGCTGCAGCTTATCAAACCACCGACACGGGCCCATCAAATCGTGTCAGAGCCCAGATTCGACAGTGCCTTCTTGCAACATATTGGAGGTATAATGATATAAACATTGTCAGCCACTTCTTCCATCTTGCCTGAATTTACGACGACGACATGTCGGCGATAACTTTTTAGGCAGGTTTTTCAACAAATAAAGCTTGACCTGACAAGAAACATGGAAATGGATGAAGAAACTTCCATGAAAGCGAAGAATGTTTCTGCATCCTTGAGTGACTTTGAGTTGCTTCAAAGCAAAAATCACGACGAAAGAGGCATGAAGACCGGTTTCAATGATCAGATAGAAAGACACACGACTATATCTGGAACCTGATGAGTTAACTGAAGTATGCACCCACCCCCCCCCCCCAAAAAAAAAGAAAGAAAAGATAATGCACAACCGAAGCGACCTAAGTCAAATAGTTAATGGCCGTTACCAAGTTCAGCATTGCAAAATATTTTTAAGAATGTGTTATGTGTGAAATATTATGAATATGATTTACGTTTTGCACATCTTGAACGAGTTGGGGACGCGCCAGGCCCATGACTCAGTTAACAAATCATGTCAAGGTATGTTAGGATGACAATTTATAAGATGACAATGCTATTTTCCACTATATGTATTATTGTTATCTAACGATTGAATCATTAACAAATTAATTGTCCATTTCAGAATTGTCATTGATTATTTATGAAATAATATATATATATTTTTTTTAATTTTTTTTTTTTACTGTTACTACTTATTTCATCGGTATACAGAATAAGTCTACTGAAATATGATTTATCACATTAACGCTCTTACATCCAAGATGAAAAATATTCGCACAATGAATTGTGTCTTTTTCATCAATAACTTCCTTCATCGACTTGCAATTTTGATAGGACTTTGCATGAAGACTAGACTTTTGAAATGTTACTGACAATGTCGCATTCGAAGGACTCATTGACATAAAAAAAAAATCAAGACACTTAAACGTCTGAATTTTATGTATTACATAAATGTTATTTACAAAATGTATAAAAATAACATTATTTCTTCAGAAAGACTTCATGCTACCGTATACCGTACTTATTACAAAGTCTTGGAGTGAAATGCGTCATAACGTAGTACGTGCATGCAGACGATAAATTGGAGGAAACGAGCATTATGTGTTCTGCATGTAAGTAGCACGCACATAGCAAAGAAAAATCATTTTGTCACTTACATGTCAAACAAATCTTGAAAAAAAAAGAAGAAGAATTGATTTCAGTTTTCAAAGCAGACAAAACTCAGCTCTAATCGGGCTGCATAGCGACGTGATTGTGCGTTAAAGTGTTGCATAAATAATCTTAGACGCACATGCAGATTTTACATAAATCATGATCAGTGCTAGATTGCCGTTCAACACTCGAAACCACGGATAAGGAATAAGAAAGGCAGCCCAGACTGGGCAGACACAGAGTGTCCTCGTTTGACTGCTGTCTGAAGTAAAGGGCAAGTTCAAGATGGTAGCGAAGGTCGAAAGCTATCGATGGGGGTAATTTTCAGCACATAAAGGTTCCAAGATAAACAGTGCGACGGTACGGAATCTAAACCAATGCCCACGAGGTAAACACCGCCTGAGAATAGAGTGATGACTGTTGCTCAAAACTTCCACACACCACGAAGCACAACCCTGGCTGGAATGCCGTGTTATTTCTAATTCAATTTACAACAACATATCAACGCTTGAGCAGAAATGCCGTTAAAAAATTACTTCTTTTTCATGTCGCAGGACCATCTATCATCGTGCAGCGGGGCCGCGGGGAATGCTACGCCTGGCCGGCCGGGCGGCCAACCCCTCGACCGTTACCCTCACCATCCCATAACTTCGACAGCGAGCGAGAGTCGTTGACCTGCACTGTGGCCCAATTTCTCGATTTTTATTACTGTCCTTTTGTCTTCAGAACAGATCCCCCTGTTTGTTCTTGCGTTTTTTACGAGTTCCGATAGTTCTACTTTCTCCTGTGTCTCCAAGAGCAGCCCATTGATGTTCGCTCACAATATTTGCGAACGGAAAGGACGGAAGGAGTTGTATTGATTGTAGTACGGGCCATGTTCCGGACTATTCCGACGGCGCTTCCTCCTCTCCCTTCAACCAACTCGTTATGTTACATCTTTGTTGTCATCGTATCTCTCTCTCTTATCTCAGTCTTTTCCCTCTTTAAAAATCTTCTTTGTGCACAACAAGCTCATTTCCATACCACATCAAGTGGGCAGAATTATTTGATGTGGTTGAACTTTTCATACGCGTTTTCATTAGCTAGCACATACGCCATTTCTGACATCATTTTCATAATAATTCTCATTCCAATATTCACATTTTGCCGGGAAACAGTACTATATAAGTAACATCGATTTTTCTTTTTTTGTTCGCTAACAGCTCGCTCCAAATTGACTTGATTAATTCACATCACAATCTATTAAGTGCAAAAGTGTAAATCCATGTAAATTATATAAGGCTGAGTTTCGTAGAAAATCATATTTGGTACGTATAATCTCGAATTAAACTTTCATACGTGACAGCTACCGCTGAACTAACTGTATCAACGGAAACACAAGCATACATAAGAAAAAAAAAACTCGGCAAAATATGCCAATATGCAATGCCAGGTGAATAAAGGAGAAATCAATTGCGTTGTGGTGAAATTAGACACATATGCTTCACTACAGCAATAAACTCGACCAGTAAGCGCCAGTGACTAGTGCAGATTTATAGTGAATGTGATCAGACGGATGCATCGCAAACTTCGTATCGTCTGCCAGGTGGTCGGAGTTAAAAAGAATCATTCTAATATCAAAATCAAAATCAATAAAATGTAAAATTAAAAGTGCGAGATATTCTCGATTACTTGTAAGTTTTTAAGACTGCTTTTATAACCACAGACAGAATCATCTGTTACACTTCAGGCTGACAGCACGGTGCAATGACATTATTTAGCAAAGTCATTGTCTGAGGTCGCAGAATTCGTTATGAAAAATTCCATCATGGCGTTATGATGGGAAAAAGAAAGAAGAAAAACAAAAAACAATGCGCTTGTACACCTGAGAAATCTTCCATAGTTTCGTAAGTGCCGCACAGCGCTAGATGGTCCAACCCACCGAGTTATTTAGAGACGTGAGTAATGAAACGATGGCCCCGGTCTGTGCCCGGAAACCAAATTCCCATTTGTCACGGCCTCACAATGTGACCCTGGATAACCTTTTTTAACGTATGCATTCGTTATGTGTAACCCGGTACTAAGTCGTCCTCTTCTTTTCTCATAATTTGAGTCGCTGTTGCTTGATTCCCTGGGGTCATCTTAGTGTTTCTTTTTTAGGTTGTCATCCTCTAGTACCACTGCAGAGTACTTGAATGATATAAATTGATAAGTGTAATACAACATAACGATAATTTTAATGTTTCAAAAATGGGTAAACATTGCATTGAAACTCCTCCCTCTGAAGACAAAACGCAATCAACACTGATATGTATTGTTTCCGCGCTTCGGTAAGATGATTACAGCTGCAATTGTATTGTCCGAAAATAGGGCAGTGGTTGCATGACATTGGGATAAGGTCATATAAGTTTTATCCTAATTTCAATCGATTCTCCTGTACCGAACGCCATTCCAACTTAAACTGCACATGTAAATAACGTCTAATTTAAAAGACTGCACCCTTCCAAAATATGCCTGATCAATTAAAGAATTAACATTCTAACCCCTTATACGAAATTCCTAATTTCATTTGTTGTCGTGACTGTGAAGAACATACGTTACTGAGGGATCTTGTTTATGCCAGCTATAGGCAGAGCTGATTTATTTGTTGGTTGTTTTTTTTTTTGTATGGTTAAATTATCTGAACTCTGACATATAGAAGGCATTTGGCTTCTTAATTGACACAAAAATTACAGGATTTGCGAATTTTATATTAATATTCTTTCACAAACTGAAGCTTCTGATTGTTTTTAAATCAGTTTTAAATATCTGTTCTGTCATTGAAAAAAAAAAATGTTATTTGATTCGATCTGAAATTATCTTCCGCCAAAATTGATTATAATGGTATGGTTTAGTGATTTATAACAATGAGGGACTCACTGAAATCGTATAAAGAACAAACACAAAAGCATAGAATACATCAAACATTTTAACAGTTTGTGCAATGGGAAAAAAAAGAGGATGAATGTGATCGAAAATATAGCTAAACATAATGGTAATTACATGTAAAAAACACAAATTCTAAACCAGATGAATCTAACTTGTAAATTACAGAACAGATGAAATTCTTCCGTCGAGGTGTTTTCATTGCAACTGATTGACAATCAGTTGCAATGATGACATGATTATGGAAAAAATTCTCAAGTATGCTTGTAATTTTTGTCGAGAACGCATTCATATTCTGCAACGAGGTAAGAGATTATAGGCAAGTTATCAAACTGCACAGATCCTCCTTATAAAAAAAAGAAACGGAAATGAAGTAAACTGTTATTCATATAGGACCAACTGAAACCACGTATCCAACTCATTCCCCATCCCAACCAAAAAGCAAACAAACACACAATAACCACTATTTCCAGAACATTCTGCATAATTATCTACTATCAATAATGTCATTTCATTTGTAGCACAGCCATATTAAGAATCTATTCAAAATTAAACAGAATCTGGCAATATTTCCTGAAAATCTAGGAGCAATGTGGTCAACTTTGAACAATACATGAGTACCATGCCCTTATCAATAAGGAAAAAATTAAAAAGAATCACCCTTAAATGGGGAAAAACCCCACCAAGTCCAAGAAAGCACAGTTCTTGTTTCGATACTGTGTCTTTGCACTATAACATAATCATTCTTTACTAGCATATCATGCGGTATAATAAGATTTTCTGTGTCACTTGATTTTTTTTTGTTGTTTTTTTTTTCAGGGGAGGAGGGTCGTATACAAGAACTGTTTATTTCGATTTCACGATTATCGAAATCCCGTAAATCGCTAAATATCACAGCTGAACCTAGATTGGCAACACGCGTTAAAAGATCAAGGTTAACATTTCCGTATAAAGTGTCATTTGTGTGTGGGTGTGTGTGTTTTGTCCAGTCTACTGCAGATTAAATGGATTTAACAAGTTTCATGTAATCTATTTCCGATAACAAGATGTGCATTGAAATTCAGGTTTGCCAATTCAAAAATGACTAGATGATTTTAATACTAATAGGACCTGATGAGTTAAGAAGAGAAAAGGGGGTTTCGGCATTTTGTACGGCTATTAGTATACAGGCTGCCAAAAACGACAGTGTAAACGAAAGCCGGGCCTAAGGGCATGTAGATCAATTAGAATTAGAGAGAGGATGGTTCAGCACAAAAAGACATGCCCAATGAACCCATTTTCATTTAATATAATGATTATGTATAATAGACATTAATTCATTGAACGGTCCGGTGTAAAATTTTGAAAAACTACCCTACGGTGTGTGTATTTGTGCATTTGCGTTTGTGTGTGCCTTTGACTGCATGCGTCTGCCTCCCCTTTTTTAATATGGCATTGTTTACATTTCTGCTAGCGTTATTGGCAACGAAGATGCTCGTGAAAGCTGAAGTGGATTTGGGGACGAGCCAGCCTTGTTAGTATATGCGCGTGATTACGTCACGGGTTGATTTCTTAAGAGGAAGGAGAAATAGAGGAGATGAGATGACGTCAGGTGACCCCGAGGTTTAAAGGCTCTATTCTTTTTCTGAATCAGAAGTGAAAATTAAAGACAGAAAGAAAGAAAACGATGGATGAATTTGCCGGAAGATTAGCTACCCATATTTTCGTTGTGCAATAGCTGAGAAAAACACCCCGGGAGCCTTAAACGTATAAGAATGGGAGTATTAGTTTTTATGCATATACTTGTCTGCCCCCTTTCCAACATTGAAAACTCAACTGGTTTATTATGAATATGAATAATTATGCTCGTTTTCAAGAGTTATCATTCATAAATTGCTTTACCCTTTATCAGATCTTCGTAAAAGATATCTAACACAGGAAGAAGTGAAAAATGAAAGAAGAAGAAAAGAAGAAATATTTATTCTTGAAGCTGATCGAGGATGAGAAATCAGACAAAATGTTTTCATATTGTTCTTTGGTCTTCGTCTTTTCTTCCGTACTCTTCTGATACCATCATCCTGTGTTGTATTGACTCACAGTGTATGACCAAATGTAGGATGAATTTATGCCATATGTGAAAGCAGCAACTGTTTTCTCTTTAGCAATAAAATGTTGCCTTGATGTTTCAATATATCTCGACATTTTTATGGATTAAGCGCACATCAAAATCATCTTCAGCTGCGTGTTTTTCATAAAGACAGAGAATAGGTGAGTGGCTTTGAATAAAAAAAGATGGAAAGTTTGATTCTCAGACATTCTAAGGATCCATCTATCAAAAACAAATGTCGACATTCTATCTCCATGTCATATATATAAATATATATAGGCGTATCCAACGGATAAATATATATATATATATATACTTTATATCACTGCTCACAAATATTTTCACTTTAGAAAGCTTGAAGAGTCATCAAAAGCATCATTCTCTATTCTATCAGGATCCAACTTGAAAACTGAAAACAAGATAAGTGCTCGTTCGTATAGCTGTGACAATTATATGGATATATTGTTCCAGATTATGTCAAAAAAGTTTAAAATATATGACATCTTGCTCGTGAATTTATAATCATTAAAGACAAAGGGGTGAAGCGTCAGCTGATATGAGATAGGACCATACGCATAATACATATACATATAATTGTGAACCACGTTAAATTTGGTTTTATCTTTTAACTTATTAGATTTTTTAATCACTGCGCCTCGCCGATTACAATATGAAGCAATACACGGTGGTGAAGTATCTGTTGTTGTGAACATTGTTCCGTGAGCGTTTAGTAATGATGATTGTGGTTTTTAGCTTCATTTTACTATTTAGTTATCCTCTATTTAGGTCTTGTGGTTTCCAGTGTTTCTCACTTTTTTTTTATCTATTTGTTTTCTATTTCCTCGTTCCTGCGTCCACCTTTTGTCTTTTCTCTTGTGTTTTGTGGTTGTTGTTTTTTTCCCACGACAAATGGAATTTTCCAAAGCAATATGTCTCCCCCTCCTCCCTTATTTTCATACCATATCTTTTGACTTTCCTTGGTTTGTACTTTCACCCTGAATTCATTTTATTCCTATTTTGCAGTCATGGATGCTGTGTGCAAAGGTCTTAGAATGTCTCGACAAGGATTGCTTAATATTTGTCCGCCCTTCTGTCAGTCCCAATCTCTCTATCTGTCCATCCATCTATCTATCTCCCCTTTCTCCCTGTCTCATTCCATACCCCTCCTTTCTCTATCGTTCTCTCTCTCTTGCCTTTCTGCTCGAGCTTTTGGAGCTGCATCCCGTCGAGGGAATTTCGTGTCAATATGTTTAGCACTCACGAACAGTCCGGAACTGGCGCGACCGTTTTTGAAGCTCAACAATTCTTGCACGGTTTTCCCTGCGAACCCTCTGCCTCCCAGTCGAGACTTATACCGGGAATTATATAACATGGAAGGGGTTGGACGTGACATCTTCAAGTAAAGATCCCTATAGAGGGAGGAGAAAAAAAAAAGTCATGAAAATTACTTTGAAATTAGCACCTTTGGGGGTTTGGCGGAGAGGCGCTTGAATTGCGTGCTTCTTCTGGTAGCCGTCTACGCCGAGACTGTCCCGATGCACCCTCCTCAAGCCTCGTTCAGCAACGATATCCAAGCACTTTACATGCAGTCTTCATCGCGCAGCTAATGGAAACGGCTACTCAAGCACCGCGTATAATGTATTTACCCTCCACTCGAAGGCCTTCCCAGCGCACGCACACTGCCGTACGCTCGGCTGCGCTGCGCTGGCTCGCTACATGCTCTACAACACACCTGCACGACTCCGCGGTGACTTCTGCCCACAAAAAGAAAAAAAAAAGCCCTCTCTCCCGCCTCCCCCTTCTCTCGCTTTTCAAATACATCCAGTTCTTCCCCCTCTCTCATTTTAATGGTTCACGCCATCGTCCGAACTAAGCTTCAAATCAAGCACATATCACCCTTTTCGACACCCTAAATTCTATAAAATTCAATTGCGCTGAACTAAATAAGCAAATAAATCGTTGTTGCGGAGTTTTCGTTGAGGGCATAATGGTCGTGTTTACAGGCAGAGGTAAAGTGCTCGAAGACACTCAATAGGTTAAAGACTAGGATCGTTGCCTTATTTCTTGTACTGTAAAACGAGAATCTATCTAAATACCTTTTAATTGATAAACCCATTCACCATCACGTGAGCCATATCAACAACAACAAAAAAAAAAAGACAGAGAAAGTTAGTACAAAAGCGATGATTTCTCGACAATTTAAGTGATATTGTAATATTAATTATTTATCATTTTCCCGGTCTTTCTGTTTGATTGTGTCTATTTCCATCAAGCAACAAAAATAAGTAGAGACGAAGTATTTGATTACGTGTGTTTGGACATCACCACACGCCAGCAGCGTCAATAATTGATTATGTCTGTTCTTTCCTATACAATCATTTTAATACACATATAATGCTGAGTGTATTTACACACACCAACGGATCACCCTATCATCTTCTGTCAATTAATCGTAATGAAATAAATAACCAACCAACCAACCAACCAACCAACAAACCAACCAACCAACAAACAAACAAACAAACAAACAAATCACTCCTTTTTGCCCTCTTGCAAGACCACTTGATGTCAAGGATTATAGGAGTAGTACCGTTATTACTCTTGACATTGTATTCTGATCTTTGAATTATGTGCTGACGCTGACAGTATACTTCTAATTATTTCATATACCTCTGCAAGTCAAATTCCAAACAACCCAACAGCAATAATCAGCAAATTGCAACCTGTTAGTCAATCAAACTCAAGTACTTCCGATTTTCTTTTGCATTTTTTCAGATAATCTTCAATCAATTACATTTTGTACATTTCTTTCAATCAATTACATTTGAGCAACACTAGCCATTGAAGAATTGTTCTGAGATGAAAACGGACAACAATACGAGATATCATTGTCTTCTAAACAAGAAAATTGACTTCAATCATACTTTCTTAAATAGTCAGATTGTCTTCGTTCAAAGCATACAAAAACATACATTTTCATCATTTCACTTGTAAATATAACTTACCTAAAAGCGTTAATATTGACCTCATTAATTGATGAGATCACCAACCAAATGTATCAGATTAATTTTGACAAAAGCACTTCAAACGATTTATCAGAAAAGATGTAAATAATTATCTGAGAGGCCGCACGGTATGGAATGTCTCTTTCCATCGGCTACTAGTATTAAAAAATAGGTAGTTATCACGTGACAATTAGGGACATCGAGTGATTATGACGTAATATCGCACGAGCCATTTCGATTTAACGGTCAAACGCTGTTTATAATACGTGTACAAAACACTTTCTTTATATACAAAAGAGATTCTTCACGAGGTACAATGTACCATTTAATGACATTCTGTGAGGCAAAGATAATTTTCTCTTTCGTTCATTTTAATCAAGTTTATTCGCATGTGTTAAATTGCTTTAATTTTTATTTACGCCAGCATAAAAGATATTTTGTGCTCGTTTCTCCAATGAGAAACAAGGTTACAAAAGTTACATTAAAAGAGCATTATTAAACGATGGTTTAGTAAAGAAGTTAACATGAGAAGTGACTGAGATGAAAAGAAGAAATCTTTAAAGTTTAGAAGAGACAGTAAAGGAAAAATAAAGAATAACCGTGAATGAATAAAAAATGATGTATTCATTAAAAAAAAAATCGTCAACATTTTTAATGATTTGCATGAAGTATTACAGACACGATTATAACATAACTTCTAGTAAAGGAAGACATCTCTTTTTTTAAGTTTCTTTGAAATAAATAATTGGCGCACGCCTCAAATGTATTCCGTCACTTTCAGGTTGAAATTTTCGTCATGTATATTTACAAATATACAAATTTCTACAAATATAGATTTTGTTTTGTTTGATCAGATTTGTTTTTTTCTGTGAATTAGATTTGAAACTACGGTAAATATACACAATGTTTCTGTGCCTACCATTTTATTTCATTCCCATTATCTTCATCATCACCACCATCACTTTCATCTTCATTATCACATTTTTTTTCTAATCACCACCCTGTTGTCATCATAATCATAATTCTCTTTATTTTTATTCGTATCTATGCACTAGAATATAAAATATGATGCATTTTTTTATATTCAGTAGTATTTCCCCATTCTGCTAAATAAAATATGTGTATTATGTATATAGGTTTCTTGGGCTGCCAAGTGTCCAAGCATTTGCTTATGGTGGCATTCCTTCTTCTGCATATTTTGTCAGGTAATCATCTGGAAATTTGGCAATATGATATATATTTTGTTAATGGAATTAATTTACACATTTGTCTTCCTTCTTCGGATAATGTATTGTAATTTGTATACTGATATTTATATGATATTACTGAAAAGAATCTTGATTTACGTATGACATTAAGTTGGAAGAAAAAAGTAAATCAAACAAGCAAACAAGTAGATCGAGGGTCGTCATGAGTTTGATTTTTCTTCTCTCTTTGTTTGTTTGTTTGTTTGTTTGTTTGTTTGTTTTATTTCTTTTCCTTCAACATAATTTCATACATAATCAATGAATCAAATTTCTTTTCAGTAATTTTACAGAAAACATCAATATACGGATTACAATGTACTGTATGTCGTCGTACACATTACCAATGAAATTAAAACAAAATGTGTTTTCACCTGATCAGGTAAAAGTTATTTGCCGAAAACCTCATTCAAAAACTTGCTGACAAAAATAAACTGGAGACTATTGACAAATACCATTAAATACTCCCATCAATTAAGCGCATTACTTTTTCAAACATATGCTTAGAGTAAGAAAAACACACGTAAACGCTAATCAAAGCAAACCTGAATTCATGTCATTCGGTAATCCGGTTTCATTTACTAAATTTACTAAATCAGGAGTATCCAGTAATCGGCTTATATAAGCCTTGTAGTATTGTATTTCTCAGGCCAGATTACATTATTTCCGAGTTTCCTTTCAAGCTGATTTCATAGACTGTAAATCTGGAGGCAACCAGGGAAACTGGAACGGTTTCAAGATTGCCTTCTTTGGCAATCCATGCTGTTTTGAATCATCGCTATGATGCATTTTGCCACGGCGTAATACATGTGCTCCTCATTCTGCCCTCCAAAATTGTAAACTTTATTACACTGCCAAGTCGGACTTAAGTACTGCAAATTTATCTCTTGACTTCACCTTTATTCATAACGTATGTAGAGTGCTTACAATTTAGCAAAGATATTCATTTTCTCGAAATGACACCCGTCCACCACCTATAGGATATTCAATAAGTCACGATTTAGTGATATACAAAAATAGATATCAATGCTCGAGGATAGATAGTTTCATGTACTTGCAAACATCGCAGAATGGTAAATATCTAACGAAACACGTCTGAATGCAAAATTCTTACATCAAATTAAAAAGCAGATATCAGCACATCTATGTTTTAATAATGTAGTGATTCAAATGGAATGACGTCATCATTGCGTCGAGATGTATCATGCAGTATTTGTATCCGACGGAAATTGATGTCAGTAAAAGCCCACTTTGTTTGGTTTTTGTTTTAATGTAGTGACACTGAAATCCATAAATATGGTGCAAATTATTGTGTGAATATGCATTCCGAAAAGTATTTTACGTCAAGTCGTTATAACCTTTATCTTGATTCACGAGCAAAACTGAGTAATTATTGGTTTTTTTTTTTTTTTTTTTTTTTATAAACGATTCTACGGTATAATACACCAGATAATATGATATGACTTACGGCGTGTTTCAAATTCAATCTTATGTCTTTATTAATTGTATTGTAGAGTAGAGTTTATGGTACCTGGGGTTAAGTCGGTGTAAGTATACTTGGTGCATGGTTGTCGAACAATGCAAGTTACGAACATTTCTAGCACCACCTGTTCCATCTCAAGTCACTGATTCTTGATCTTGCCTTGTCCTGTCCTTTGTTACAGATATACTCATCTAAACCTGAGCACAATGCATCGAAGAGAAAAGAAGAATAGTGATTTCTTCGGACAATACTGACCGAGATTTTTTTCCCTCCTAAAAGTATGGCTTTTCATCAGCCATGGACGATGTTCTTATTTCCTCTCGGAATTAAAGCAAACAATTCAGTTTCCCTATCTTTGTATGCTTTCTGTGTCGTATTACTCTTCAAATGCTCTTATCCTGTACATTCGCTCTGTATTAGCTCTGTTCTTCAGATTTTTAGCCTCTATCCTGCCTCCTCTAGGACAGGTTCGCAAGCACCACGAGTCTCGGCGCTTCGCTATTAGTTTACATGTCGTAATTTGCTTCTGACCTTCCCCGCTGCACGGAGAGGTAACGGGAGGGTTCTTATTACACCCTTCACTCCCCGCTCCGCTGCCGTCCATTGGCGAGCGATCGGGCGCGTGAGCTACCAGCCACAAATTTAGCATTTTCAAAAGAATTTCAAATTGAAATTCTATCAAAAACAAGCAAAGGCTCTTTTTCTTTCTTCGTCCTCTCTTTTTTCTGTCGCTGTCTCCTTTTTCCTCCCTCGCATACCGTCTCTCCGCTTATTTTTTTTCTCTCACGAGGTCTATGTACAGACTATGTTTCAAAGTATACGGCGATAGATTCTTTTCTTCTCTTTCATTCATTTGACACGCCATAGACCACTCGTTCGAAGCGACTGAGACTTTCTAAGTGTCAACTTGTTACGCATGACTTGCAGAACTCTGTGGACGCGGTTAGCGGGCGCGACGCGCTCGTGGAACGCTTCGCCAAGACGAGATAGCCCGGACCCTGTTCCACGCCGAAACACTAGCACCCTTGACCGCTTCCCGAGCCATCTTCAAGCGGACGCGCACCCCCCAACGCGATCCCTTATTTCACGCTTACTAATGACACGAAACACAATAATACCTGCGAGCTTGTGTTTCTCCTTCGGCGCCGAAGACTGATTGCAAATTAGGCATTTGAAGAGAGCAAGAGTCCGAAAAGAAGTTTGCTGAGAGTAACAGTAGATGAGAGACGGGAGAGAGCCGAGAACATAAGGATCGATAGGCATGTTTGCATTCAGGAGATAAAAAAAAAAGACAAAGTCAAAGATAGATGGTGAGAAGAGTTGCAAAGGGGAAGAAAACAGAGAGCACTAAACTCACGGGGCATTCCACCACGGAGGAAAAGTTTGTCACAGTTTCGTGTCGTTTGTCCAGTGCTTTTCTGACGAACTTTCGATAATGCTCAGTGGAAACAATGATCTCAACAGTGGCAATTGGAAGATGGACCCCGTCCCTACGGACACATTATGGCGAGGGCTATTGCCAGACCATTTCTCATTCCTCGACAGTGACCTCTTTTTCGTAGGAGTTGGATGATTTGGAAAAGTTTCATCGCCTGATGCCCATCGGAAATGCTGTGTTTATGTTTCGTGAGCCTTGGAGGGCTGTCCCTTCAAAACATCTTAATTCTGCTCATACTGCTCAGTAAAGAATTAGACGTGTGCAAAAGTTCGTCTCGCGATTAGGTTTATCTCATAGCAATGACGTCATCGTGACGTCATATCATGAGCTAAAATTCTACTGACCACACCACCGTCAACAAAGCTTGTTTTTCAATTAGTCCTTGCAAACATTAATTACATTTTCTTCAGCACAATATTTTCTAATTCAAATTACTAGCCTTGTTTGATGAAGTTTTGATATCTAATAATGAAAGTGTAATGGTGCACTGTGACTAGTACAGTCCAGGCGTTGTTGAGATGGTTGACACTATTATCAATTAAAAGAATTGAAGAAACTCTGATAACCTCAGTTTGAACTCCTTAAATTGAAGATAATATCCATCGCGTCATTTACAGATTATCGTGAGAAAAGTACTTCTAATGGTCACTTTTTGCTTCCATTTCTAGGTAAATAAATTTCTACTTACTACGGGAGTAAGCTAAATGAGAGAATCCAACACAGATGCATCGGCGTTTAAGTATACTTGAGATATATATATTTCTGTGACATCATTACCCTGTTATTCTCATGTCGGCTTTTTAACGAAACAGAAACAAATCAAAACGTTATCGGGGACTCTTTATGAATTACACATCTCCCTACATCAAACCCAATAGCTTAGATTACGCTAATCCGACATACACGCCTCCTCTCCTTTGGTTAATCCACACATAATCATTTGTCCCTTTTTCCTTCAGTCACCTCCTCTTCCATTCGAATCCCTTCCCCTCCCCAGCCCCACCCTCCCCTCTTCTTTCTCCCCCACCCTCACCCCACCAGTTTATATTGAAAGCTCAATCTCGAGCATGTCGAGCATAAGCACATGATAGACCCAAATGTTTAGGAAACCACCCATCAACGAATGGCAAACGATAATAGCTAGTTAATGGTGTGCGCGGCGTATTTTGGCCCGCGGTCCCCGTATATAGCTATACCCCCTGCTGATTATGTTGTCCAAATCGCCGTTTATCTTGTCCCTACTTAGGCGGAATCGTATCAAAGAAACCCGACGGGGATCAACAATAAATACTTCGTGGGCCGAAAGAGATGAATTGAGTCGGAGCGAGGAGGGTCGCGACGACATCGGCTATCACATGACACGGACTGCGTCACATCTAATTGGTGACTACTGTCGTTAACTTCTATTTGTCTGTCGGTCTGCTTGAGGGAAATATTGTTTTACGTCTTTCGTCGGCCTTCAGTTCCTTTAACATGATTCGAGACAACTTGTTTGGGTCTGAACGATGTGAATATGCGCAAAGGGTTAATAACCTGATATCTATGCGACTACAATAGAAGGACTCATTTTGTTTTCACTATTTGATGGGGATGTATTATAGTATTATCATAAAAGAAATACCAATGTAATCTCTTCTTACTAGTGCAGTGTATCTTCAATGCTGGTATGTGTCTTGTTTATCAAGCACAAGGACATCAACTGAAGTCTTGTTATCCACCTCACCTTCAAAGTGCCTACTTGTAGCTGCATTCTGTTTGAAGAGTGGTTGAAATGAATTAGTTTTACGTGTATCACTTAAAGACGTAAATCATTGTTCGTTTCTTTGTTCGGGGTCGTTACTAACGATGCCAGTCTAGGGTGGATCGACTTTTCGAGCGAACGGTTGATGTCTGTCAGCCCCGTGGAAGAAAAACAAATATGAACTACTGTCAAGACATGACTGAATTTTCCAGAAAAGCTTTCCCATTTGTGTCCGTATCAAACTACCCCCATCCTGGGCGACATAAGTTGTCAAAGTAATGACACTGAGTAGTCTTATTAACACACTGTGAGTTATGACGGCGAGAAGAAGGCGTGTGTTTGCGTTAAAGAGTCAAGAAGACTTCGGTTTTGAAGCGCATTACGTTACATGTCGCTTGAAGACATTCGTTCGTTTGCGCTGTCGGCAGCTGTATCACTCCGCTTCGGGAAGCCTGTCTAAACCCATCGATTTTGCGTGCTTCGCACCAAGGTACAAGATCGCTACAAGATACCTACTGATGAGCCCACATTCACTCGAAATCTCGAGTAAATTGAGCCAAATTGACAGAAAGGAAGAAAACGAAGGAGCCTCCCCCTTTTCAGTCTTCCCTTTTGAATTCTCCGTTCGTTTATGATAGGGTGTGAGTTACGCGGCGCCATGTTTGCTAAGCTTCGAGTGAACGCGCGCGAGCACGGGAGCTATAGGTTTGCCTCGGTCTCTCAAACGCACACGCTCGTCGGATCTAAACTCACACCTTATAATAAAGCAATGCGTCAGTACACAAGTATTATTGGCATTCCTCCATCTTACTCTAGCCGTATCATAGCGCTCTTCTTCCCTCTGTAAATGTAATCCTAGCAATTAGATCCCCCATATTGAGCGTACATGAGTGTGCCGCATGCTCAGGATTACAGTTGGTATGGGAAAAGAAGAAGGGTGTGAGAGAGAGGGGAAAAGAGAGGGAGAAAGCGAGAGACAGATGGACAGAGAGGGAGGAAGAGCGTGAGATAGGCATCCTCTTTCGTTATGCTGTACATGATTACTTCTATGGATTGATTTCCAGAATGCAACTTGCTCTGTTTCAAGAATGTCGGCATAGACGCTCGCTTTGTCTTGAATTATTTTCTTTCGTTTTTTGTTTTGTTGATAAAAACCTGAGAGATCTTCCATTCTTTAAAATTCAATTCAAGCTGGGATTTGTTAATTCAATAAATGTAAAGTAACAAAAGTTTCCAGTGCTCAAGCAAACGAAGTGTTTTTAATAGCTGTTTAACTAAAATGCGTAAAATGGATATGAGGAAAATCTCTCTTTTTTTGGGAGGGAGGAGTTCATAGCATTCACGTTTCTGCCCGAGACAAAGCCAGAAATCAGATAAAAAAGTAACACAGATGATAGTCTGTACCGTGTAATTTCATCAAAATGTGCCCTGGACATTCTCTGGATGAAAAGTGGTCATTGTAAATAGTTGATCATTTCTTTATTGCCACACATTTATACATTACTGCAGGCACACATAGGCGGATGTTGACAGCTAAAATTTGTGACTGTGCCTTTGTATTTATTTCTCACATATGAAATTAGATGACACCATAATCTTGAAATTTCATCAAGATTATTGAAGTTTTTATTTCATTACGTAATATCAAGGCTTCTGCCTGTAGATCGAGTATACTTACATTGCACCTCATCAATTTGTATTGCAGTTATCGGAGCAAGTGCTTCGTATTTGGTAGAGCTCATCTTATCCACAAAGAACTGTCTTCATCTCATTAATAATCTCATTTTACGATGGAAAATGAGAAAGAAATCGACAAGTTATTCTGATCACTAAGATAGTGGAACTACCCTGGAACTTCAGATCCAAAACATGCACTTATACATCTCTTTAAGACTTTAAAGACATTTTGCAGAGAGGAGCGCAATTGAACGTTGAACCACAATTGCACATAAAACAATATTTAAAGATTTGGTAAGAAACCTGTAGCAAAATATAAGAGTCAAAGCTAGAGAATAAGGGCATCTCAAGACAGAACTTGAGATGCCCTCATCTCCTGGAGTAATTCACCAAATTTACAAGCTATACTTTTCTTGTGAATTCCTCTTTTCCGTAATAGAGTTACAAAATGGGATGATATTGCTTACTTGTTTATCTATCTGAAAACCAAAGTTGATATTATTATAATATTGTATTAATGTTTTGTTGAAACTTATGTGATTCAAAGTTCCTTGCAATATTATTATGTATTCATGTAAGCGTTATGTACATTGCTTTGTATTACTTTATATGGAAATAAAATCATTTGAAATGAATTGAATTGAATGAAACCCAAATAGACGGCGATTTCAACCGAGAAAATGTGAGGTGTCAACAAAAACGCTGTGCTCTTCATGGAATGTAAATAATCTAAAGTTGCTCTCTCTTTCTAGATTATATCAGCATTTATCAAACGCCTATTCTTCTCCAATTATAACATTCTGTGATTTTTTAGCAGATTTCCAACATAAGCAAAGACATCAATGAAATAGAAATAGAGTGACGTAACGGACAGAAATTGCTTTGAGGAGCTTAATTAACTGACCAATGTGGTTGCATGGCGTAATCAGTTATCAAACGATTTGTAAAATTTGATATAGACATGATAGACGTAAAAGTATTGTCGTCAGTTAAAGGTACTTGCTTTGATGCCATGCCAAAGATAGAATGAGTTATAAAGGAGTGTGTAAGGAAAATTAGACTAGTAAGTGAGCCCCTGTGTGTCATTGATGCAGGTACGAATAAATTTGCATTTCATCAAAGGTAGACGAATGCCTTTATAAATAAGGTAAATATCTCCGGAGCTATATTATTTTGACAGTCAGCCAGATCAGTTTATTATCACACTGCTGTACGCCATTTAAATCCTTTTGTCTGAATGAACGAATTACAATATGCATTCAGCAATATATGACTATGCCAGGTTGGGTAAGTCACCTCAGAGGAGTAAATACCGCCCTTGGAAGAAACTTGCATGAACTCCGCCTAATTTTCAAAAAGAAATATATTGGTATATGCGGATGAAGTCAACGATTCAGTATGAAATGATTTTATTTGGAGGGCGACACATTATTTCTTCGCTCCGCAATAGATTTCTCGAATCGCTCCGTGTCGTCACATCTATACAGGATTCGACATCTACATTCAGGACTATCAAAGTAATCGTGTGTTAAACGCAAGTGACCGCATATCCGACAACTCGTCACGTCGATTAGAGTAATAAACAAGATGTAATTTACGATCAGAGTTACAGTGCACTTTAACGAGCATATTAAGAAAATGGGTGACTTACACCTGTTCTGTAAAGATCAACCTGTTGAGTTGATTTTCTTGTGTGCCTCCTTTAGTCGATTTTGTCTTTTTACTCTTGAAGAAGTGATGGTTGGACTGAGCTTAAGTACTATATTTGAACTTTATCGAAAATGAAATTACATTTCATATATCTCTAGAAGGAACATAATGGTACTTTTCATACAAGTTTTTGAGCTGATGGCAAAATAAAGTATGCACTTTTGATAAGGTATCAGCGTACGATTGTCTCTCCTAAACAAAATCTGCAGCATTGCAAGTTTTTATACCAGTCAGTAAATATTCTGAGAACTCAAAAGCCAAACTTCCATTAAAAGTAAAGTTAATTGACAAATATTCACAAATAGCGTTATTGCTGACGGGACTCTGTATTATTGAAGTGTTGTTGCTGAAAATATCAAAGGGTATAAACGTCAATTCACTTATCTATATCATTCAAATTCAATGGTGCCCCGTCTAAAACAACCAGAAATACACACTGGCTGATACGCATACACACAAACACGTAAACACATAATATATCTTATCATATTTCTTTAAACTTGGTATTAATCTACATCAAGCGGTCTCATATGCTATTACATTTATTTTACATCTTCTCACATTAGTATGAATAGAACCCTGGATACCATGACACCACTCATGGATTGTGGTCTGTGCGCTGATGCCGGATATTAAGAAGAAATGATGTCGAGAATTAAAATGGTCTTACCCGTATGATCGGCAGCTCCTAGATGTCTGAATCCTAGAATGTCGTTCACGGTGTGGGAGGATGGCCAGGACCTCATGGCACAAGAGTTTGCCGCCGCAGCTGCTGCTGCCGCTACTTTGGAGGCCGTGGTGCCCACTGGACCTGCGGCACATGGGTAGGGGTAGAGAGCAGTGTTGTAGAACGAGCGGTGTGAGTCCTTGGTTGGGTCGTACGGATGATGTTGCAGGTGGGACAATGTGTTGTTCCCGATCTTATTTCTTAGAATCCGACTGATGGAACTAACGGACGGCACATTGTATTTGTCGCACACGCCCTCGGCGAGCAATTTGTCCCGGATCTCCCAGGCGAAGATTCCCGGATCGCGCTGTTTGTATTCCCGTATCTTCTTGACGACGTTTGGCGTCGTGACTCGGGGCTTCGATCCGCCGATTGCTCCTGGAAGAATGGAGCCAGTCTCGTTGTAACGGGCGAGGATCTTGCTCACACATCCATGTGAAACACGGAGCTGTCGACTGATATCGCATGGCCGGATCCCGAGTTGGGCGAGCTCGACTATGCGGAGGCGGATGGCGTTGGGCAGTGGTCGACCGTTGACGAACACGCCGCCGAGCTGGTTGACCTCGCCGAAGGTTTGCTCTGGAGGAAACATACCATAGAAAGCCATGATTAACGATTAACCGTATGGTGAGGGAGAGGCGAGAGCGAGATGGAGTGAAGACTAAGAAGGGGGCGAGGAGGAGGAGGAACGATGAGATGGGAGAAGAAGGGGAAGAGTTATGATGGGATGCGGCCGACCGAGCGAGCGAGGAGTTCTGAGCGATCGTACGACGGTGACAGGCGAGCGAGTGTGACGGCGTCGGAGGCGCGACTGGCCTTTTGACTGTCGTAGGGAGGAGAGAGTGCGCCATTAGAATCGCGCCGCTCTGTTTGATCAACGTGGAGAACATTTCCGATTCGCCGCGGTGCGAGCACCGTTCCGCATCGGTCAGGGGGCCCAATCAATGACCTCCAGGCCCTCTGGGGTAAAGACTTACACTCACCAAAAGCTCCTCTAATTATCCTACCGGGATTAGGGCGAGGGGGAAAACAAAAGCGATATTAAATGCGGGGCATCTCCTAACGTATTTCTGCGACCTGACTCGTCGTCTTCATTTTCTCTACCTGTCAAAGCTAAGACTGAACGAAGAGAATGCATTGACCGGAGTTTACGTTTCATCCTTCAAGAGTGCACTTCAAACTCTGCAAATTAATTGCAGAATCATCATCACATTTATACATTATTAGATACACCTGTCCTGCAGATAATTTCAAACTGATATTCTCTCTAAAAGGTGCTGCATGTTAATCACACGGTTGTTTGGCATCCCACTTATCCATCATTTAAATTCGGACGTAAATCTTACACTCAATGCTTAAACATATCACCAAGGTAGTCACGTATCTTGTTATTTTTTTTTTCGTGGCGATGATTATGCAACCTTTTCAACAAAGTTCAATAATTTAGGGCTAATTTATCTCCAACTGCTAGTGTATGCTTCTTGCAACATGCGCTGCTTCAACTGAGTCATGAATCCTGTATGATGTCACATGCAGAAATCAGGATTTCTCATAAGTTTTACCCAAAATGCGTAATCGAAATCATTTAAAGATAGAATTGGAATCGATCATGTAAACCGTGTCATCAAGGAGAGATTTTGTTGTTGATGTTTTTTGCAGCATACAATATCTTAATCATTATCTGACATTAATATAAATAAATGTTTCCGTACTCACAACAGTAATTTTCAGCTTTCCTCTTTGTTTTTGTGTGTGTTTGTGTGTGAGTGTGTGCATTGGGACATAAACCGTCGTTATGTGTATTGATTTGTCTGATATAATGACTGTGTGTGAACGTATGTGTGTATGTACATGATTATGGCCTCCAGTGTGTGTGTGTGTTTGTGTGTGTGTGTGCATGTGTGTGTTTGTGCGTTAGTCTATACATGTTAGACTGTGAGTGTCTGTGTACATCTGTGTCACTGCTTGCCCATTATGTGTTTGTGTGTGTCTGTCTGTGTGTGTGTGTGTGTATGTGTGCTTGTGTGTATCTAGGCCCTATATGCATGTGCGTCCCAGACATATATTACCGAAGACATTGTGCATGTGACTGGTCATCGAGAATAAATGCATTGAATCTTGCAATATGTCTTTAATGAACAGTGAGCGGAAACCGAACGCGAGTCTTTACAAGGCATTGATGAAGAACAAACAATAAAAAAAATGGTCGATAGCGATGAATTAAAACTGATTTGTGTACTCTGTAAATACGCAAAGTCGACCTATTAGTGCCCCCATTTAGCGTGTGTATCATTGCCAACAGATTGTCAATACGGATTTCCCTTTCTTTTCGTCGTTACGCGTCACAGACGGGAGTTCTTGTTTGCCGAGAGTTAAATATCGGTGTGTACGAAGTGAAGCAAACATTAGACGCTATGTTTTATCCATCCATGTTCTTCTTCACATTCGACAAGCCTCCCTTTCTCCTTTTCTCTCGTCCTCGCTCTATTTTCCATCACTTTCTCCTCCCTTTTCTTCTTTGGGCCTTTTTCTATCCCTCCTGTAGCTATCCCTCTCTCTCTCCCTGTCTTTTTTTTTTTTTTTGCCACGCCCATGTAATTAAGATATCAGCCTAAGAACCGAAGCAGTTAAAGGGTACAAAACTGATCGCCGTATTACGCGCGATTGTCCGACGGACTAGCTGCTCTGCGCGTAAGGAGAAAAAAAAAAGTGAAAGGAAAGGGCAAGAGGGAGGCAGAGCGAGGAAGGGAAGAAGGAAAGGGAGCCAGGGGAATCGGTGGCTATGTTTGTCTGAAAATCCCTCAGGGACTAAGGATGCGGATGAAAGAAAATGTTTGAATTAGGGATTACCGTGTAATCTGACTTACTGATTCAATTAGAACCGTTTAGTACCACAACTTCGAGGCACGCACGGACGGCGCACGGCGCGTGCAGCTCGTACACTGAACGTCCCGTGTCCAGACAGCCCACGACTGTGCCACTTATCTGAGAATTGGCTGGAGAAGAAGTAGACCTTAAAAACCTTTTCTTCCCCGTCGCCTAGATAATTCATTCATTTTAGAAATGTGCATAATTCACGCGCGATTATTTTCTTTTCCCCCGTCTTTACTCTAACCCTGGATGAGAACGAGCGAAAGTGATTGTTTACATGCGTGTTCTTCAAACAGCAAACGCTGCGACCGAATCCTTGTGACGTAGTTGGTCATGTGAATGGGTCGGGTATTCATAAGCCCATACATACTAACGAACTAGCGGGTGTTCGTAGACGAACACGTGTTCGAGCGCCGAGTGACCAGAACAAGTGGTTATTGCTGTTGTTGTTCATGATGATGGCGTTCCTACCATATTCTTCGGGGAAAGAATAAGAGAGAGAGAAAAAAAGAATGAAACAAATAAAAGGTAACGACGAGGAAGGGTTCGCTGAACTCGTATGCTGATTAGTATGCTACGTAGGCTACGTACGCTACATTGGGTCCCTCCTTTACACCCACTATCAAGGACAAAGTAGAGAAGCGCACCTCTGCACGCGTTTAAAGGGATGGTATAGTTTTGGTTGAGATGAGGGATTAAGATTTTTGCGAGATAATGAGGAACCACTTATGAGATATTGAAAAACCTACACTTCTAAAGGGAATTCAAAGTTTATTTAATGAAATTCGGTTTTGAAATGGCTGAGATATCCAAAAACGAAGTAAAACAACTTGCGGTCCTAATAAAAGGTGGGTCCCACCTCTTATTTAGACCTCTTTGTTTCTGGATATCTCAGCCATTTCAAAATCATCTCAACCAAAACTATACCATCCCTTTAACTCTATTCCTCCCTTGCTACAAAGGTACTGATGCACTATACACTATTATACGCGCACACACACATACACACATTGTTTATATTTGTTTGTATATTTGATGTATATACATACATACATACATACATACATACATACATACATACATATACATACATACACAAACACAAAGGCACATTGGCACCACAACAAAATCTATTCACCTCCTTACTTCATTGCTAAAATAAACTAATCACCCAAACTTACAGAAAATAAACTATCTATGGACCAAGATGTCGAGCATTCAAAAAAAATAATAAAAAATACGGTAATCCCCCCTTTTTTATTTTCATACACCCACATACAGGAGCAAATTTCAGAAGCATTTTACGCCCTCCACGGCGTATATATTCATTCAGCAAACCGGAATTAGTAGAAGTCTTCACGAATTGATTTAATTTTGTACCTTTATTATAAGTCTTCACGATTAGAAAATGCTTATTTTCATGTACGGTTTTAGCGGCATTATGGTTTATGGACAATAAACACTAAGCCAACTGTCTTAATCCAAATGCAGTGTATAATAAAAGTGTACGATATGCGCCTTCAACAGTGTTCATGACTGAGTGCAAAACGTTATAGTTACTCCCAGTCGACCCGACCGATATTACTGTCAAAGCGTTTTCCTTTTGTTGGCATATTTTCATTGATTAAGACTGCTGGTTTGACTATGAGGCTGATGCTCTCTTCTTAGCAAGTCGAGGCACTGACAATCCATCTCAATTCTGGAGGTGACGTCCGATTTAGCTGACGTCCCCGCCCTTTCCCCTCCTCCAAATACAAAAATAAGAAGGGGGAGAAGAACCTGAATTCACCCACGTATAGTTCCTCCTCGTGGAGGCAACCTCATCCCCACAGGGTATCAGTAGTGCATATGTTTGCTCGCTCTGTTGGCAATCAATAGTGAGGGCACCCGTTGTGTTTTCTCTGTCAATGCCCGCGACCGCTGGGTGTTGTGGTTGTGGTTCGGGACTTCTCGGCTTAGCGGTGAGAGGAGGACACGACGGAGCAGTACTGGGCGTTGTGTTTTTATGGAACATGAAGGGAAACTGTTTTCCCCCTTTTTCTTCTCCTCATCTTCTTTGAAATTGTTGTCTGGTGTATTTTCGGCGATGTGTGAGACGATGGGGGCATGAGTTATCAACAATTCACTGATAAGAGGCCCGAGGCCCGTATTTCATGCGTTACGGACGTTAACGCCAAGGAAAACTCTCACTGCGCATAAATGCATCACCAATCGCATGCCCTTTAGAATTCACCCTGCATTCTTCCATTTTGCGATATTGGATAGACTCGTATTGTGATTTTGATATTGACTTGACTTGACTTGAAATTGATGAGTCTTATGACAGTTAGACTTATGTTTTGATGACCATCATCGATAGTGCTTTCTTTGTCGAATTTCATATTCTTGTGAGTGATCGACAGATCGAGGAATATATATAGTGTAATATACAGAAGTATTCCTCACAAAACATGTTGGCTGTTCTCATCGCTTACAATATAACACATTTAGCATGGAATCTCTCATACAGTGAAGAAATTACAAACAAAGAAAATCGCTTACATTTGAAAAGTAAATGCGACAATAACAGCAACAGTAATAAGAAACAAGAGTAAAATAATAAACCTAGAAACATCTGATTCCATTTTATCAAAATGTGCAATGGAGTTCACAGAAATCACAAGCCTGGCATACCTCGTTTTGTTGTCAACTTTAGCATGAAGTTCCTTAGCTTTAGTCAGGGCTTCTTGCAACGTCGGGGCCCAATTCTGGTCTTATAGCCTGAACAATAACTGTTACCTCCAGTACGGATGCTGACATCGTCACCAAGCAGTTTACTGCGCTGTCGTGTTGAATTGATTATTCAAATGATCTAGAAACCGTCTATTCCTCTCAAATATGTGATACCCGGTGGCCTGCTCGAGAGAAAAAAATTCTTATCGTCTATTTCCCCGCTTTGTTCCTCACACCTCGATGCAACTAATTGTATCATTCTCAATGTTTTCATAGTTTTCGCCCGTTCACCTTCTCTAAGTCGCGGATCTGTCAGCGGGACCTCATAAACCCTCGGTTACACTCCCCGGCAGCTAACCCGCTCTTTCACCCCTCGACCGCGCCGACTGGAATCGCTGCATCGAGTTGTATTTCACAAAGGGGGCTGGATACGTCCAATTTGGAAATTTTGTATCCTCTTTTGGGATTGGATATGATAACAATGATAAAGGGCGAGAACTGCTACGGCTGGGATAGGCAGCATATGTGCGGACGTAATCCAGTTTGAACAGGCAATCGGGCATCGTGTTTTGATTTCATTTCGTGTAAATAGGTACCTCTTTTTGTGCTGACAGAGAAAAATCCTGCTCTCGTCTAAATTTCACATTCCTCTCTTTATTTATCTTCATTTAGATCAGTATATGTATGTATATGTGCAGAGCTCGACATTAGCGTTTGCCCGCTTGCCCGGGATCACTAGAAATAATGTTGGGCCACTAAACTTCCGAAAAGGGTATCTGTTGATGGCCCGATAGTGTTGACTAAGATTCGAAATGGATCGTTATATTTCCTTTTACTTCAGACCAATACATTTGTGTTTTGGGACACTAAAATTTTAGATTTAAAGATTTTAGTGGCCCTAACGGACGACAAGGGAAAAGTTAGTGTTGAGCCCTGATAATATTATACATGTATCTATACATACATTTATGATACACGTGCTTTGATCCTCTAACACTATACGTTGAAAAATGCGCACATTATAATAGACGTGAGTTTGTTTGTGTAAACATTTCACTTTATTTCTTTATGAATTCTCAATAATATTCTATTCTCTGGAAAAAAAAATTAAGATACAAAACTATTTCCTGAATGTTTTTATACCATTGCTGTGGAATAGGCCTATGACCAAAACGAAGAGAGGAGAGGGCATGCAGTTTCTTGTATTATCCACTTCGATTCAAGTAATCGAAAATATTTGGATTGCCTGTTTTTGCTGAGCTGCTGAAAGCACCCAGACAAATTTCCTCGTTTTCCAGAAATGACTCTTCCGTTGTGTATGCTTTCGTACAACCATTGGTCTGTATATGAGGTTAAAAAGCTCTTGGATCCTGGATATTTACTGAGCGATTATTGTCTCATGTTTATTGTTCTCGCTTTTCACAGAACATCGCCTTCATGACAAAATGTTAGTCTGCATCAGGGCGAATTCGTGATAACACTCATAAAAAAGCTCAGAGGCAACATTGTTGTGGGTGAATTCTGCAGTCAGTGCTTTTCGGCGATTCATTGTTTTGTCTCCGGGAAGAAATTGTGAAAACATTCGTGCCTTTGCAGTAATTGAATACACTCACATTCATGCCGTAGCCAAGTTCTGATTTAAAGTGGACACCGTATGTTCATTTCTGGTGCCAAAACAATACCTGACAGCCATCTATTTTTCTCAATCATTTCAATTTCCAGCAAATTCGGAGGAATCACTACAATCTATTGGTTGCAAAAATAACTCCTTATCAACATTCGTGCCGGCGAAAATCAAACAACGATTCCATCGCGGCCAGAACACACGCACAGAAAGGCAACGAAACCAGTGCCAATTTGCAGTGGGTATGTCTACAACCTACGTGGATTGTTTACCAATTTATAAACGTCATACGAGGAAAATTCTGTGTAGCCTGCACCAGTGACAAAAGAAGAAATAGATTGTCCTAACTAAAGAATTTGATTGAACGTAGTAAAATAGTTTATTTCACAATGACCAGTTACAGACAAGATTTCATGTGATGATCAGGCGAATTGATAACTTGTTTTCATCATAAAGAAACCACATTTTCTTATTGTTTCATACGGTTCGTACAACAGACGATAAACTGACATTTGCATCACTGGCCAGTGGTACTGGCGTGAATGAATGATGTTGGCATGAATGGAGGACAAGGTAAAACTGCATTCGAAATCCCCCGTGATAAATCTTCCTTAAGTCACCGAAAGGCACAGAAAATGAGTTCTTACTGGGTCATATACACATCTGATTAATGACTGGATTTATATTCCTTGTAGGGCAACGATAATAGCTCGTGGCTCATCACCGAATTTTCATGGCAGTGAGACACGCCAAAACTATATGGGAATTATCGATCGGTGTCCACGCCACCCCACCAATGGGTCGCGAAAACGAACCGACGTACTGGCGGCAAAACTATGAAAACATGGCGTTTGCTGGAATACAAATTATTACGGTAGAGCAATGCTACCTTAGGGGCAATAACATTGATTTTTGTTAATCGTTCCATTCTCACTGAACTCAAAGTTGTACTTGAGTGTTTGTGTGTGCATGTGTTTGTGTTTGTGTGTGCGTGTGTGTGTGCATTTCGGAGTTGTATGATCCCTGAAAATGATGGTCTGTGATGGGGCGGAACGCACATGTTTGCTTTAGCCGGCGTGATCAAGAGGCCGAGCGGTGCACGGCGCATCCGTGACCGGATAGCGGCGGGGGGAAAGAGAGAACATACTCACCCATTCTAGCTCGCCAGAAAAAAGATGCCGGTCCTTATTAAAACGATGAGCAGACGACTTAGTCCTCTTTTGTCTAAAGATGTTCCTAGATTTAGACGCCTTGCAGGTATGCTGGGTTCGGGTTGCTCTGCGGCATAGTACGCTGGCGTACACTTTGGTGACAGGTCAACCAGGTGAGTAAAGGCGATTAAAAAACCAGGTAAATGGACTGCGTTCTCATGAACTACCCAAGAAATGTTCTCCAAAACCGGAAGTTACGAATGATCGAGCGACTTTTCCACTGGAACCCAGTACTCATGAACGTGAGGAGTTTTCAAGATACGACCCATTCACAAGTTTCGCCGCATAATGCACGACCCTAAAGATCGTGGAGCGTGTGATGAACGGCTCTCAAAGTTTCGTATTTCTGACAGAAGACATTCAAAGTCTCGCCGCTTCTATCATCTTCGCCCTTTCTCATGTTTTTCCCCACTTTGCACGATGTTGTGTGTCGTTGTCGACCAAGTATAGCGGCGAAGATCGATGGCTGGTCCGCTTGTTCAGTGGTAAGCTATGCGCATCACAGTGCCGTGATGGGTTAGCTTGCAAGGAGAGCTCCGTGTCGGACATGCCCTATCTAGAGACTGCACCGGCGTCTTAAGAATCAAGCGAGCCCTCTGATTGGTTCATGTGCTGTCCAGCCATTCCCACGTTCAACTGCAACCCCCATTCACTCATCTGTCCAACTTTAACCAAACCTTCCTCTTTTTTCTTCTCTTACTCCTCCTGTCTGACCTTCTTCTTTCCATTATCAAAACTTTTTGCCCCCCTTCTCGTTCTCTCTGGACCTCCACTGTCCTCCCTCTTATTCTTTTTACCCCATTTTCTTTCAACTTTCGTAAACATAAACATTTTAATAATTCCTTCTCCTCAATTATGTCTTCTACATGTTTTTTTTTTCTCACTCTGCATCTCTTTAACATAATGATGATACCCTCCTCTGGCATGTCATGGGCTTAAAATCATGTGATCACCCAGCAATCATCGTAACAACAGGAATCTTATTGTACTCCTTCCTTTGACTTATGTAAAATAACTAAACAACCCTGTCTCATCGGGTAATCACCCCGCATAACCACTGAGAGACGGTTATTTTGACTATAAGAAGTGACATTAAACTAAATGAACGGGGAGAAATTCAAACGAACTTAAACAAAGATAAGATATTAACAACTGTTTGAAAGTTATGAAATGATCTTATACGTCGCATATATGAGAAGGAGCCGTCTTGACTGATTCACTTCGATATCTCTTATTTGATAACTTCCTATTTTTTTTTGCACACAAAAGAACACACAAAAGAACATGAACTTGATTTTTTCAAGATGCATATAGGCCTCCTTTATAGTCTTCTACTAAATATCATCCGTTCGATGAAAGTGGAAAGTGTCAAGATTAACGATTATATGCCTTTCGAAAAATTACATATGTGGCGGGTATTGAAGTAGTAGTCAGTGTTGTAGTCACGTGACCAGGACAATCATTTATGTTTATTGGATGCCCACAGGATGATAAGTTGGTCATAGTCTATGACACTTTGCAATAACTTTTTTAAAACACATTTCCCAAAAATCTTCTCCAACTGTCAGTTTTGTTTCGCATGTATTTTGCTGTATATAGACATAACTGTTCCTGGCTGTTTATTTTCTCTTTTGCTGAAAAAAAAAATGCATATAGAAGAAGTTACGTCGCCTGATCGCTTGTAGTTTGAAGAATGAGGCACGCGTGAGTCGCCTGAACTTGACCGACGCTGGACTAGTGCTCTCGGAATGACCAATCGGTCACCCACTTGTCGGGGGGAAGTCAAGCTCAAGCCCCGTCAGGTTATGTCCAGGCCACTACCACTAACAGTGTAATAGGCCACAAATCTTTCGCTACGGCGCGTCTAAATAAACAACAAGGCCTGCCGAGACCGTTATACGCCCTCCGTGCTACAGGGACATCCCACGCATAATGATATAGCAAGTGAGAAATCCCAAAGCTGGATTGATAGGCTTGTTTCTCTACGGGATCTCCGCGCCAGCTATACTTCCGGGTCCGGCGTGATACGTCACCATCAATGTGAAGAGACTCTCCAAGTGGATAGTAGAGATACACACATTTGCATATATGACGACGCTCGTCCGTTCTTGAGACTGGGAAAAGTCATTCGAGATGAAATTAAGACAGGAAGTAGCCTCCAAGGAGTTACAAGGCGAGCCGCGCGCGAATCTAAAACGCACAGAGAGACGCTGAAGAGGAGAAAGCGAGGGAGAAAGAGAGATCGAGGGTAACGGATAATTAATGGATGACTAGAGAACGGGAGGGACGGGACAGAAAAGGAGAGGATGAAACGGAGTCGCGGATGAGACTGATTGAATGTAGGGAGTGAGAACTTCATTAACAAGAAGTAGACGTATTGAGATAAGGGCAAAGAAGATAATAATAATTAAAAAAAAACATTATTGGACAGAGCAATACTTTCATGACAAAATTATAATACGATCTTCTTCTTCCCCATAATTTCTTTCACGAAAAAAAAAAAGAAAAACACACACACGCACACACATACACAAACACGAAAGGGTAAATAGCATTACATTAATGACGAATTAAAGGTGCTGTTTACCATTGGGAGATGTGATTTTTAAAAATTTCGAGTTATCACATTTGATGCATATGTGTAGGTTAGTTGCATCACAAAACATCCTACCTTATAAAATGTTGCAATCAAGCCTTAAATATAAAGAGAGATCACTATTTTTCTCAATAAACCATAACTGTAGACGATTTATTCTAGAAACAATTTTCTCATAACTATTGTTCACATTTTGTATATTCAACAATACTTAATATTGATTAAAATGATTAACATTACATTGGTTGTTTCTATCCCTAACTCACATTTTAGAACTATTTTGAAGCACTAAAGCTGGGTTTTTGTTTCATCTGCAAATGGTAAATAATACTTTTAAACCATGCCAGGAATTACACTCTGATATCTTTTCGTTATCTATTTCCTATCTCTTTCAAGAAGGTTGAGGGGAACATCAAAACCAAAGCAGTAACGCCATCAAGCCAAACAATATCATTGCCAAATATTGCCTACCTACGGATGTTTGATATACTAGTTCATATTTTGGGGGTGCTTTTACGAGCTATAGGGTAATCAATTAAGAAAAAAAAAAAACGTTCTCTACTTATCAGGTTTCTTTCGTACATGATCCATTACTTCTGAAGAAAACGTTATGCACGTTATGTACTGGGCATTATTACTGTACTGTACGGGTGTAGAAACAGAAATGATGCCATCTTTTAAGCTGTAATCAGAGCTGGAAAAAAGTGATTGATCTATTGTTTGCATCGAAATGAACACTAATTCGACCGTCGCGAATTAATGAGAAGCGAAATATATCCTCAGATATCAGCAGTATCATAACGACATAGGAGAAAGCTATATCACTTGATAGTCGAATCTTAGTAGGCTCCCATCACTCTGGTTTTTATTTTCATTTTTTTGCCTCCTTGCTCTATTCTCTCCCCCCCCCCCCCACCCCATCTATATCTATCCATCTATCTATTTCAATGACATTTTCTACCCCAGTGGTGAAGCGTAGGATGTGTAAGTCCCTTCGGCCATAATGAACGAAAATGGATTGACTGATTGACGTAGTTTGGACATTACGGATTTGCGAACATTAACAAAACGCGCTGTGACACGCTTCTTACTAAGCGCAGTGATATAAACACACGGGCATTGTTTCATATACCAGTGAAAAACACGATATCAGGTTTACTATTGTGACGTGAAGCAATGAGATTGTCATTGGTCTTGCAAAGGAATGTGAAAGGGTCACTTCGATTGGTGATAAGTATGACAAGGATGTTCATCTCAGCAGGTTTGAATGAAATTTCTCACGAACTAAAAAAAAAAAACCCAAAAAACAAACACACACACAAACAAACATTTTGCTGATGGATAGGTATTGTTAAAACAGTGGGTTTTTTTTATAACATTATCAATGATTGGATGGATTGTATGAACGTTCGTTCAATACCACCAATTACTTCATGCAAGGAGGGGGGAGGGGTATGATGAGACAGACACTTAATCTACTTTTATACTGGGACTATTTGATCTAAACATCCACTATTAGCCTTTGTGCAATATTACTGCGCAAGAGGTATGTATGCCTTTATGGTGCATAGTATGATCTGTTAAGGTGTATTCAAGGTCACGCAGTTCCTAAACAACAGAACAATTTGACAATTAATTCTCGACTTTGCCAATGCGGACTATTGTGTTTCGTTTCACGTCTAGCGATACTTTCGATCCTATATTTGTGTATAAAGATGTTTGTGTTGGTATTTCAATCTAACGCAGTAATTTCCGCATTTATAGTTTCCTTTTACTGTCGTACGTGTACGTGCCCTGTATAGTTTTCTGGCTTGCCGTATAATTAGCAGAACTTAGTGGCGAAGAGTTTCATTATGAATGAACAAGAGAAAGTAGATGACGTCAAAATACACCAACATACCTGATAACCATTGAGCCATACGAAGAAGAAAGAGAAAATGATTATCATTATGCGTATTATGGTAATAACAAAATTATTGAGAGGTTTTTTGTATCAAACGTTATTACTGCATTATACATCTAGGTATGTATAAGTTGATAAATCATATTTTACAGGGTTTGAAAAATCATTTTACAGACACATGAAGTTATCCAGGGTGCCATTTAAATACTACTCAGATGCAGTACATAGGCCTTTGTAGATCGTTGTGGCTATAGCGTGTGACCGCAATTCGCATTATTTTCTAGAGAATAATACACATGTGTACAATAATTTAATTGTAAGAAAAAAAAAAACGTAAATATAAATCGCCCTCACCACATTTGTGTTTCCTTTCGAAAGCTCTGGAGTTTTCACGTTCAATTCATTCCTATTCCATTTCGATTCATTTCATTCTTTGAAAATCTTTCCCTTCGCACCTGTTTCCATTTAGGTATAGCGCCAAGTGAATACTCGGGCAAGCAAACAGTATGCTGTGTAAAGTAATCCTTGTGTTGGAGGACAATATAGGCGGTCGGACAAGCCTAGGTGGCAGAAAGCTTCACGTACAGGAATCTCACGTGCTCTGGTTTATTCACTCTGACTCCTCAAAGCAAACTCAGATAGCAAAAAATGTGATCCTTATCTCAGCCGATATCCGTTTCTAATCCAAACCAGTAGACGTGTCAGAGGCATCTTTCAACACTAGGTGATTAAACATTCACAAATTCTTTTGCCCCCCTTTTCCAAAGCCCGGACGGTGTCTTCCCTGACATTACTATATGTTGTGGCTTACAGGGCGATGAAGAAAACTATTAAAAGAAACGTCACCGCTGCCTGTGTTTTATTGGGTATTACTTCCGGGTGAAGGTTCTTTTCCACTTCCACCCAGCGTTCCCAAGGAATTTGCCCCTATGCTAAAGAGTATCATTGAAGAAAACGCGGTGGTCTTGACTCACCCCTTCTCGATCCTAGATTCGCTGCGCACGCGATGCGGTGGAGCTAGCTCTCTCTTCCATATCTCCTCTTTTCCTTCTCCGACGTCAGCAAAAATTAGCTAAAGTCAAACAGTTTCTATCCAGACACAAAGAGAAGTTATGATTATAATAGTGTCACCCACCTCTGCGACTGATGCCCCAATAGTGAGGGTAGTCCATTCACAAGTATCGCTAGAGTAACAGCAAATCTGATAATGTTTTGGTTTGAATAATACATCGGTTGATTTTCACTTGATATATGCGCTTAAGATGATTTTCATTATGAAAAAAAAAACACCTCCACTTATTTTTGTGCATATCACATAATCTCGTTTTGCCATGAACGAGATTCGATGGAAAACGAGAGATTTGTGACAATGGAAAGCGGGGAAAGTGTGCTCTGAATGTTTGTTTTTGACCGCTGTCCGCAGTTTTTTTGTTTTTTTTCTCAGCAGGGAAGAAAGGGCGCAAGGTGGTTCTCCCTCGCTTGACCCTCAGTCTGCAGTTGTATTGATAATATCCGCTTCACATTAGTATTGGAGGAAATGGTTGCATGGTCAGCTTCATTCAGCTTTCGGTAGGATATTCTTCGGTCTGTGCTTACAACATGGGATCAAGGAGAGGGTCAGGGGTTAATGATCGCTTAGAAGAGAAGATGATATTGATTGTGACAACAGAGGGATTATCAAGGGGAGTGATATCTTTTTCTCTCTTTCTCCGTCTGTCTCATTCTCTCTCTCTCTTTCTCGAATATATTGTGCTCTTTCGATGTCAAATATGCATGTAAATACACACACACACACAAATATATATAAATGTAATTATGTTTCTATATAATGTTCGAGATATGCATAAGTAATGTTTACATATAATTTGATATGTTATATATACATTTAATATATATATATATATATTTACATATAATTTGATATGTTATATATACATTTAATATATATATATACATATATGTTCATATATATATACATATATTAAATGTATATATAACATGTTATGCTTAAGTTCTGTTTTATACCTAATGTAATATACTGTTATATAACCATTTAATATATACACATATTACACATTATTACTACACTGCGGTAAAAGTAAAAACGTTTAACGATAGCAATGCACAAGACAGCAGTAAAATTGACAATTTAGATCATTTTCGACAGTCATTTCAAATTCTGGTTGGGGAAATTGTTCAGTTAAAAATAGATATATTTCTTTATCATCTACAAAAGAGGGCAGCACGAAATATCACATCAAAATTAAATTTAGATTACGAAACTGTAAATGGGAATGAGATTATCAAGGTTTTAAATTTACAAGCATTCGAAAACAGAAGGAATTAATTTTCGTCAACGCTCATGTATAGATGCATCCATGGACTTGCCCCAACACGAATGTGCTATTTGATTATTGAGATGATTTTCGACAGGCATGGGTTTAATACAAGAGTAGCTGATTCTTTGAATGTGGTACCACCTAAACCGAGTGTAGAGTGCTTTAAAAAGCTGCTTTAGATATGCAGGAGGAAAGGTATGGAACTCACTACCAAATGTCTTAAAGGAATCAAAGTCATTATCAGCTTTTAAGTCATTATATAAGAAAATGTAATTTTCATTGATTTCATTTAACCCCCGTTTTTACATAAAGTATGTATTATACCTTCTTTTTGTCACGCTGTTTTAACCAAACCTTATCTTGTGCAATGTTTGTGTGCGTGAGTGGTTGAATATGTGGTATGGGTATACAAGTTTTCTATCGTTTCAGTTTAATGGGCATGACTGTATGTGATTTATTTATTGTGGACTCTTATATAGGCACCTTTTTTGATTTTTTATTATCGGGGGATTGTGAATTCAAGTTCCTGCTGGAAGAATTTTAAGCTCATTTTGTACACCAATGGTTTAATTGTATATATAATTATATATACATATATACCATTTTACTTGCTGTTTTGATATAATTTTTTGACCACATTGTTTTGTTATATCCTACATCAATCCGGTTATTACTGATTTCAACTGGACGTTTTGCTCCTTTAAACTTTGATTGTTTATTTGTAGTGTTTTTTGATACCTACATTTATGTAAAGTGATTTTATATTCATATACTTGGATTGTCCAGGACCTTAATGTAAAACAGCACTCATCTGCTGATCTTGTTATCCTGTCAAAATATGTCGAAGCGAATAAATAAATAAATAAACAAATAATAAATACAATTCGTGCAAGTTGTATTTGTGTGTCCCTGTTCGAATATTTTGTTGGCATAGAAGTTTTATTGTAGAAATTTTGTGCAACACTTTCTCTGTGTTTGTGTGCGCGCATTCTTTCTTCAGGCATTGGCGTGCACAACTACTTCTCATATTTTATGCCATATCGATAACTTTGATTAAGTTATATACATACATCTCTAGAATATGGACATGATTGTTAAGTGTCCAAAGTGTCCAGCTAAATACCAGCAGTTGTTGTTATATACTGTGTGTGTGTGTGTGTGTGTGTGTGTGTGTGTGTGTGTGTGTGTGTGTGTGTGTGTGTGTGTTTCCCTTTTTTCTAAAGTAGAAATGAATAGAAGACCGGAGGGGAAATGGAGCGCAATTCATTTTAATCACGTACACAAATGAAGTTATGGTATAGCTGTCATATTAGTGATGCTGGGTAATGCTAGCGGTGATTGAATTATATTGATATTTTTTTTCCAGCGGTGAGGAAAAAATAAATATCATTATAAAAAGCTCATTATACCCTTATATAATAATATTTCAGTGATATGAAAAGACAATTTGAAAGACACAAGTAGACTGAGTTTTAGAAAGTAACATAGATTTTCGACAAACGGTTGAATGATACATTAAAAAAAAAATGATAAGACATCTCCTGATATTTAGGCCTGCTAGTTTTGAGTCGGAATCATTGCAAATTACTGAACAACTTAAAAGTGAGAATCTCATAAGCAAAGTAACGTGTTTGTGGCAAAAGAATCTTGAACACACTTAATCATTCATGAACAAATACACCAGATAAGGAAAAAAATCCGTAAATCTGTCTGCGCTTATACGTTTACTTTCATTGTAACGCGCTCAATGAAAGGTCAGTCGCGAAAGAAGTGATTGATTCGTAATAATTGTGCGCGATTTCTGTCAGTGATAACGACATTTAGCGGTGTCAACTGGCATATTGTGGAAGGAAGCAGGCGATTAACGGCCGTGTACGATACACGCAGGAAGACTCGATTTGTCGCTCGGCAGAAAGAGTCCGTAAATAAATAAGATATTTGAGGATGAGTGGCTAAAAAACTTGTGAGCAGCACAGACGAGATAGCGTTCGGAAATCAGGGGTAGTCGGAAAGAGGTTTTTATCATCATTTGACACTTTCGCTCGTGGCAGCTACGCCTGACTGGCAGGCATCATCGGTAAGACTCGAGCTACGGTCGGCTGGCTGCCCCCGTGCATGTCCTACAAGTTGGTACCCCGTTGCCGTAGCGGCGTGCGAATCATCGGCAGAACGATGACAACCAGGTTGCAAATTTTCCTTAGGATTTCATCTGCTATGATTCAGGGAGCATGGGGAGTCCATTCTAAGTCACTGGAAGAACAGGCGATTTGACACTTTTTTTTTCTTTTTAACCGAGGAAACACGGCAAAGCAGCGGCAGGCGAGAAACATAATCCAAGCAAACTATGAAGATCAAGTGACATTCTTGTACTATCCTAGGGCAAATCAGATTGTCGTATGTCAGAAATTATTGCGCGCAAGTTGTGGGAAACGACTTGATAACCAAATTTAACCTGACTTTGAATCTGGCGGAAATCAATGACTCGTTCAGTCACGCGCAAGTGAAGGTAAATAAAACGTTTCCCTTTATGATGTGAACAACAAAGGAAAATTGATATTTGGACAAACAGCAGGTGACATCATTTGCTATAAGTGTTGTCCTTTGACTTTAGATTAGCGATTCTTTACAGATACTAGGCTCTTTGATTCTAATTCAACCTTTAAATCTTTGTACATACTGTGGCAGTAATAACGAATGTTAAAACCCAGTGCTCCTAATTTCAGTTTCGGATTCCATACCAATAATTCTTGCGAAGCAAATATAACGCCAGCAAAACTGTATACGATTCTCGGTATGTGCGATACACCATTTATCAACTTGTGTTTCTGAAGTGTATGTATAATCCCTATGAGTATCTTAGATGTAATCAGACAGACGAGTCTGATTACATGATGGACGGAAGAACTAGCTAAATATTATATATACAGGCAGATATATCATATAATGTTTGATATTAAACACATCCCGATGTGTTTTTTTTTTTTCAATCTGTAGGATTTGGTGTATAACAAATTTACTGACGAAATCTTGTAGAATGGCCAGGTAAATTGTGCTTTGATAGCTGTACATCATGAAACCTGAGCTTGCACTGATCATAAGGGGTATATATGTTTGTAGTGTGCTGTTACGCAGTACTGCAAAGCAATGAAGCAGGTGTAATTTATCATCAGTTTTATGATTTTATACCGATTATCGGCATAATTGTATATTCCTTATTATCTTTTTACTTTGACATGAACACGGTTTATGTTGTCCACAAACATCCAGTTTTTGAACATTATAGTTTAAATGAGTGTAATTTTATAACACAGTCTCTCTAACCGTATAAGAGAACATCAAGAAAACAATTATTTCTACCGGTAAAACAGCAACAGACATGTATTTCTTGTTTGCATGTCGTGTGTTCCCACAAGACATTGATGCATACATGTCTGACCCGACTTTAAAATGCGCTCTATAAATTTTCACTGTTTTAGATCCAGGACTAAACGATGTTTTTTCGTCCATTCAAACGCGGTAGTGATTTCGTACTTTTGACAAATGTCGTTTCTATGCCCGCGGTAGCTATTTTGATTGATCTCGGCGTGATATGATTCCGCGCGTTATTGCAAGCCATCTATAACTGAACATGGTTTGGTTGTTTAGCCACCCAGACGATCCGTCACTCATTTTGGCGCCCATTCATCATTACGTCATGTCACGTGAGTTATGGTCATTAGTAGACGAAAGCAGACGACAGCTCAGCCACACAAACCCGACATGTACAAACAAACCCATTCCAATACCTCTGTTAGATAGCCGTACATCGCGGAATAAGCATAAACTTTGCTTTTAAAGGACACTGGGGTTTTAGAATAAGTCTCCGAATATATCATTGATTTGAAAAAGAAGGAAAAACTGCTGATTGCCAATAGAAAATAATGCATTTATGTACTTGAGCGTATATAGTGTAACCAGTTAAGTTACTATCAAGACAGTTTACTCGACTAATTCCTCGCAACATGAACAGAAAACCTTCGCCTAAAATACATCGACTGAAAGAATAAAGGTTGACTCGCTCTTACGTGGTAAGATTAGAAGATATCCTTGGTAGTCGCTTCTAGTTAAAGAGAATAAACAAATCAAAGAGCAAGGGACACAGACCGCTTAAATTCCAAATAGTTATTTTCTCAAACTTTCATACACTCTCATTATATCAAGATACAAAATAATTCAAGACAGTTCAATTATCATAAATTGTATTTTGGAATTGTTTGTAAGTTTTGAAGACTACATTGTTGATATGATACCTTTTATACAAAATGAACATTATTTGAACTGAAAGTAAGACAAGATTTTTCACTTTCTTTCGGGCACCAGGCTTAAAATCTTATCAAATGAGTTGTTATCATTATATATATATATATATATATATATATATATATATATATATATATATATATATATCATTTCATCAGTAAAACGGCAACAGGCAAAAAGTCACAAGACCGTATCCTGTGTTCTGAGAGGTTACATGTCATACCAGTGACATGAAGATTTTGGCAGACTAGATGCTGCCTTTAAGTTCCCGTTCTCTCCATCTCGTCTCGTTTCGAGCAGACAGCCCGCTGTCGTCTGCAGAGATCTATTGCCTCAATGGCGACTCGCCCCCATCAGTCAGCAGACAAGATGAGGATGGATGATACTCGTTTAGATGAGCACCCCCAAAATTTGTCAAGTTAGCTGTCCCTCCCAACGGAAACAAGATCACGAAGATTACGCTGGCAACGATACTGGGGGCCGGCTTGTTATCATTTCAATTATTAAGCTTCGCCCCTCATAAAAGCGAGAGAGGGTCTTCTTCATCTGCAGACCGTGAGGACATTTCGGTACTTTGAAAGCGTCCTGTATGCTCATGATGTATTGTACTCCTTTCTTACTCTCTCACTTTAGGCACACACACGCACACACACGCACACACACACACACACACACACTTAGTCTCTCTTTCTGTTTTTCTGTTTTGTGCTCCTCTTTGGCTCGGTATACCTCGTCCACCGTTTCGACAAACTATGAATGTTTGTGCTAGGAATGCATCACTTTCCTTACGCATGTTCGGAGTAAAATGGTCTTGGAATATTTTGAAGAAGTTATCTCTGCGTGACGTAATGTCTCAAAGGTTATGGTATACCCCGTTGAAAATTGCGCTAAATAAGTCGTGTAAATTATAATTATCACTGATTCTCCGTCAACACTCATAATGGTATATCACTTATTGAATATGTTATACATGCAAATTGTCTCCAATTGTTGACTGGTGTTAACTGTTTCAAACTAATTCTAATTCATAATTCAAGACGACTTTCTGCTTCACGTTTTGAAACATCATCATTTAGAATTAAAGCCGTTAACGTAAATCGATACAGACCGAAAACTGAAAAATGCAACCATGTGACAAGTAAAGACACAATTGCTAAAACAGGCTATACAAATATAAGGCTGGTACAGAATACTGAAATGTAAGATGCAAATCAATACTTCATTTCAAGAGAGCGTTTTTTGTTACCACAAGACGTTCCTCAGTATTTTTGTCAGTACACAAATATACTGAAATAGATATGAATATTTCAGCATCACTTCAGGAACAAAACTATTAGATACGATATATGCTTTGAAATCAATTTCAATTCTATATTCTTTTGAGTAACAATCGGCCTTGCCTGGGTCGATGTCATGAGTTCATATATTTGGCAGTGGACGAGAAAGTGTATCGACGATATTTATGTGTAGTTTCGAATATAATTGAACATGTCACCTAGTAATGAATTAACAGGCAATTGGCCTTTGTCTTGAGACATGAGTCCTCTCTTTGGATTTCATGTGCAAAAGCAAGGGAGATAACCCTCACGAAATGTATTTATCATTAAAAAGTCACTAACATAGAACGATGAGTAAAGAGTATCAAGTAGCTTATGATTTTTATTTTTTGTGTAAAAAAAAAAAAACAACCCACACCAAACGTTTAAATATTTGTTGGATAACAGTGAACAATATCCTAGTTCAGAGTGTTTTACAATTAATCAAATCAAAATTTTAACTGAAATCAGTGATAGTTTTTCATTAAGGCATCTGAATGTAAGGAGTTTGAACTGTAACTTTGATAGTTTTCATTGTTTTGGAATATTATTCATGAATGTCTTTTTCTATGATAGGTCCTAGCGAAACGTGAATTACCCAGGTTCTGCGCCTACAAATCCACTCCCAGGTTAGGATTTTACAAAAAAAAAAAAAAAAAGCCCACAGAATGGACGGAAGAGTTTCTCTTTACGTCAAGCAAAACCTTGATTACGTCATTAATTTAGGATACAATTCTATGAATGCAGTTGTTTAATCATTCCTTATTGAAATCAAGGCCCCTTAATCTGAGAATGATATTTGTAGTAGTAATGTATAGAATTCCTCATTAAAAAACCCAAGATATTTTGATTACTTACGATCCTTACTACAAAATCCAGCTGTTAACAATAAATACTGCTACATTATGGAAGATTTCACTGTTGATTTATCTAAGTTCAGACCTTATGTATGGTTCAGTTTCCTCTTGCTATCAAGATGTCTACATCTTTTCTACTCCTCATAACCAAATCAGTCCGAGAAACCAATCATTCAGCAAGTCTTAATGATAGCATGTTTAGTAATATCAACTCTTTACCTGTTTCTGGTATTGTCTTATCAGATTTACCAGACTTATTATTCCATTATTCCATCTTCACTTAAATTCCCCTTAGTAATAAACTTACTTTAAATGTCGCTGTGGTGGACTTCCGAAAAGTAACACCTGGCAATATAGGCAGGTTGCAAGACGAATTTAGTGGAGTAGACTTGGTCTGATGTGTATATGAGGATCTAAATGAAGCTTATAATTTGATAATGAGAACTTTGCTTTTTATGTTTGGATATGCATGTTCCTATGAATACAAAAGAATCTAGAAATTGCAAAAGATTTCCTAGGCTCCCTTTGGCCATCTAAGTCTTTGCTGCGATCAATAAATTGAAAGAATGATTTGTATCATATTAACAAAATCAAACGCTCTCAGGAATCCAATTATAAGCATACTTGGTATAAAAATGTTCTACACAAATATTACGCTGTAAAAACCTTAATATTTCATTAACCACATGTTTTTGTCAAAAATTTAGATATCATTTCGGTCAAATGACATTTAAAATACTTGAAAGTTTAATGATATTTATTCTTTATGTGTGTGTTTTGTTTATTTAGTTAAAAATAGAATAGTCAGAAGCATTGATGTTTAGACGCAGTTGCTTATTGATAACAGTCTCATCCACCTGTATACTTAAAGATTTGTCATGAAATATATGTATTATTCACATGATTATGTATTTGTAATGAGGACTTTTGTTTATATTTTCATGACTTATGAATATGTTTCATATTGTCACGTTTATTTTTTTTTCTTTACAAGTGGAGAAATACAACTTCCTGAAACTGTAACTGAAAATAATTTTAAGGGGGAAAGGGAATATGTTTGTAATTATAGGGAAATGTTCCTGTTAACATCTCTTTTGAAATTACTTGAAAAAGTTATTTTTTCAAATAATTGAAGATTTCAGATATTCATAAAACAAATTCTGATTATTAATTTTTTTTTCGACAAAATCACAATACATCTCACGCACTTCTTGATAATAAACCCACTTGGAATTTACATATTGATTCCATATGTCGCGATATTTCTAAAAATCTATGTGTTTAAATATATAATTAAAATCAAATTTTGTCTTCCCACAAACGCTCTTTTAATGTTATATTCAACTTCGTTATTACCTTTCTTAAGCTATGGAATACTCGCCTGAGAAAACACATTTTCTTTATGTATATAAAGAACATTATCATTACTGACACAAATCCTGCGTATTGGTCGTAATGAATCATGGAGATGCCACATTGATTTCATGAAAATAATATTTCAAAGATCACTGATCTTACACAGTTTGCATTTATGACAATTATGTACACAACTTACTGATCATTCTCTCCCACTTGTGTGTGATTCTACGTTCGTTAAAACAAAGTTTTATCATATTCATATCTTACCCTGCAATTCAGTGAATTCCATTTGCCATTGACCAGGACTACTTTTGCCAAATCTGTAATCCCCGTTTTCCGGCCCTAAATTTTGGAATTCTCTTGATAACAGTACAAACGAAGCTTTAATCTTAAATATGTACATTTACTTTCAAATTTAGAATGTTCGTTTGTTATTATTGCTATTATTTCTTTAGAAACTCCTATATAGCAGAATGAGTTATACTTTCGTAAGTCCTAATTTCAAGTCCTTTTCGTCTGAACAAAACCGTTTTATGTCTCAAAGCACAGTATTCTCTCTACACCTCGGTAAGCCCGTGCATCTCCTGCCTCACATGCGTTGGTTTAGACCCTTCACCATCTTCTCTTCCTTTGTCCGTTTTTCCTTGTCCTCTTTAGTCTATTCCTATCATTCTTTCCACGCTTATCTGTTTTTAAAGAAAAAATTACCCCCCCCCAAAAAAAAAAAAAATGTTTTATATGATGTAAACTCATATACGGACTCACTAAAAACAGCCCTGAGGCTGATAGTGTTTTTTAAAACTATATTGAAGTAGATAAAACAAACAAAAAACAAACAAACCAAAGACCTGCCTCGTGTTCGTTTGTATGTGTGTGTGTGACATGTGTGTATGTGATTGTTTTGTCTTTCATTTTTTAAGGCAATGTGCTTCGTTTGTTAGTTAGTAAGTAGTTATTGTTTATGAGGCGACTTCAAACTATACAAGCCCTGCATTTTAGCAGTCTCCCCCATTTCCAACAATTTGATATAGTCATGAAATTTGCAACCTTTATTGTACTTCATTTCACAAAATTTTCTTTTATACAATGTTGTATTGATTTTTAAGTTATTACATGTATCAAATGTCTTACTCCAATTGCACTGTTGTTGTTACAAATAAAATGAAACAAAATAAAGAGAAATTGTATGCTCTTATGTACACATTCTTACGATAAAAACAATCCATTGTATAACCATGCATGATTACTCAGGAATTAGAGTGCAGAATTCCATGAAACACATCAGTTACATGCACAAATTTGGTAAAGAAATACCGATCAGAGTTTCCTAAAATCAAGCATGCTGACAAACAAAGAAAACCATGCTGATAAGGGACCTAATGATGTGCTTTTCATGTTTGATTTGTCACAGCTATATCGGATGCCAGTTTGTTTTGTTTTGTTAGTGTTTTTTTTTTTTTTGGGGGGGGGGACAATACGATTACACTGTTCTACACTCAGCAAAAAAAAAGAAGAAAGTAAACACTTTTTCGAGTTAATATTTTTATAGAAGATTTTGATAAAAATCATTATTTTATATATCATATTAAAGGTTATCTAATTGGCTATCGACCTAATATATCAATATTAAGGGATATTTCACGCATGAGTAAACACATTCGTTTTTGTCCTCAAAGGCACAAAAGTAAAAATTGCAAAAAATTGACATGTTCTCGTTTATTTGCAAATGCCCTTCAAGATAACAATGATAACAAAAGACCAGCTTAACACAATAAGATACATGAATTAGATAGCAAAAATAGGTTTCCTCACTCTTTTTCTCTTTATAACCTAAAACAAAATCAAAGTGGGAAAATAAGAATTTTCTGGCAACTCAAACTTCAAATGACATAGGGAGTAAGGGCACAATGATGATTAAATGAACAGAATATCATCATTTCATTCTTTGATTTAGTAATTTAATAGTTTATGAGACAAATTAAAGAAACAAATATTATCTATAATTTTCCTAATTTGAGCAATGAATTCAAATTTTAGCCATTTTTGTTAATATTGCTTCCTCTTTCATTTCATTTGAATTTGGATTTGACAGAAGATTCTTCATTTTTATTTCATTTTCTTTTTTTTTCTTTTTTTTTCTTTGCTAAGTAAAATGGAAATACCGTATTGATACATGTGTTTATATTGCAGAGTAAACAAGTTAGTTTTGTCGTTTCAAACGTTTGGGCACCAAAATGCAAATGCACAACCTGTGCTTGTAAAAGTGTTAACAAGTGTTTGAATGGGTGCATGAGCTCAGTGTATGGATATATCTGTATGTGAGTGATGTGCATGCATTTGTGTGTTTATAGTATGTGCATGTACGTTGATAACAGTGACAATCATTTTGAATTAATATGTTTTGAATAATTGCTCATTAAGTCAATGTTACTTGTTATTGTTGAAACGTTGCATACTTATATGTAAGTTAGTTCTTATTGTGCTTTACAATGTAATGCATCATGAATTAGTATTTGGGCTACTACTTTGCATGTTTTTCAATAAACCATTTTCAATTCAGTTCAATTCAATTCAATTCATTTCAATTCAATTCAATTTAATTCACCTGACATTGTGTCCCAGCAGGTTAAAGTTTTTGCGTGCAGAATTACTTTTTGTGCTTAGACACTGGTGTCCGTTCCACAACTTTTGTCGGCGACTACTTTATTGTGACCATTGGGGCCATCAAATGAATATGAAGGTATGTAATTTTCAGTTAAGTGAGATTTCTTTTGAATTGTTGTGATTTAATGATTTTATCTATCATTTCTGTTGACGTATAGGAACCTGAAATTAACAATACGATATAATTGAAGGAATTTGCAGAAATCTACATATTTGCCAAAACAAATGATAACAGAATTTATTATCCATGATAATATGAGTATAATAATAATAATAATAATAAATCAATTTATAAAGCTCAAAAAGAATAGACATATATTCTTCTGCGCTGCAAAAGCTTCTGATGTACTTGATGATAATAGACAGTTAAATGAAAAGATGTGTTTGGAGTCGTGATTTAAAGACTGCTACAGTTGGGGATTTCCTGACTTCTAATGGTAGGTCATTCCAGAGTTTTGGAGCTGCACAGGCAAATGCTCGGTCTCCCAATGTTATTTTTGTTTTGCGTATTGGAGATTGTAAGAGAAGAGTGTCCTTAAAACTGCGCAAATTATGAGTGTGCTTGTGAGATTTAAGCACTAATAATTCAGAAATGTAACTGGGGGGTTTGACCGATGAGTGACTTACATACAATCAACAGAATCTTAAACAATATTCGTTTACGAATCAGAAACCAGTTTAGGTCTTTCAGAAGAGGACTAGAGTTTTGGAGTTTTGTACATGTATATGTTATGTACACACACACACACACACACACACACACACATATATATATATATATATATACCTAAATCGAGAAGCGGGCAAGGAACGTTTCATAAGACCAGAGCATATCTATCAGGAGCCATCATAACTCCAAGTAAGTTCGTAAAATCCAAAATACTGTACTTCATTGTTTCCTTCTGGTGGCGCTTTGCTCTCGACAGTCTATTGTTCTTCTTCTTGAGGTTGTCATTTTACTTTTTATTTGGTTCACTTTTCCATGAATGGTAGGGATAAATCATTTAAGCTGACAATTCTGAATGATGATGATTACGACATTCGTAAGGCTCGAGAAACTACAAGTATTTTTTTTTTACATGGAAGTTTGTAGTCATGCAGTCCCATCATAAAAAAAAAAGAAAAATGAAATCAAATTGGGAAACTATCAGTCTCGAATTATACGAAAAAAAAAATAAATTGTCTTAGTTACAAGGAGTGATTTGCATATCAGTTATAAAACTAACTATCCATTCACTCCCTGTTAGTTCTCCCTTATTTGTTATGCGAACTAGTGTAAATACTTCACTTCACTATTTCGTGAACGATAAAGACTCTAGGAGACAACGGAGAAAAAAATATCTCCGTTTGAAAAATGTGACAGGGATGACGCCCATTCTCTTCTTGACAATGACACTAAAATGCATTTTCATTTTTTTATTCGTTTATATATCTTCTTATCTATTTTCATTAAATAATTAACTTATTTATCTTTTTATTTACTTGTTTATTTATTTATTTATTTATTTATTCATTCATTCATTTATCAATTTATTCACCTTATCATTTATAGCGATTAAAGATCGCTAGATCAGTATGAGTTGCTTTCCAGCATGGTCCTGAGATAAAACACACGAATACCAACAAATAAGCCAATCGTAACATAAATTATCATCAGCCAACAATTCAAGGTCAGCTGCAGTAGCAATGTAAAAAAACAAAACAAATAAAAACAAATTAATCTCTTAAGATGTTCAAGTTAACTTTTATTAAAAGAATTTTAAAAAATGAGATGAATGAAATGTAGAGATTTAATTGAAATATCTACGACTGATTTTTGTTTTTTCGTGTTGCAATAACTTGGCATTTTTTCATTTTTAGAGAGAGATGTTGATAGCTACGAAAACATTGAGAAAATATGATATTTATATTGTTGGGCTTAAATTTATGGCAGAGTTAGAAGTTGATTGTGTGTATCGTGAGGACCACTATCGAATGTTTGTCTAAAACATGTGACACAGAAAACTATCATAGCTTTCGTACCTATGGTGATAAAAATTTAACCATTTGGCTCGTTTGCTTTTTCTCTATTTTTAATATAATATATAATAGTGTATTTATGATACATTGTAACTTTCATGTTTTGTAAAATTGCACCTAAAATCTTTCAGTGTCGTCGAAAAAAGATGTGTTTGCATTTAATGTCAAGAGGATTTTTAGTTTTCTTTTTAACATGCAGCAGATGCGCGATTTTTCAATTTAATTGATCATAAGTACAACAGACACAATACCCCATTGGCCAGACGTGTGGACAAAATACCCAAAACAGAGAATCGTTTCGAAATTTGCATAAGGCTAATTCGTTGTACCGCCACTCAACCGTCAAGCAAAAAGAGAAAAAAAAAAAGAAAAAGAAAAAGTTTTCTTCTCACGTAGGTTTCGAAGTCAATTATAAGTGTGTCCATGGCCTATAGTTCAGTGGTTAATTAGATTTATTGCCGTCCAGAGAAACATGTTCAGCACGTATCTACTGTATCTTAGACTATATTGGAACTATGTGCTTCACATTTAGTATGATAGATGAAATCATGCATATATCTTAATATACTCCAAAAATGGTCTGCATGACATTAGGATGATTGTGTGTTAGAATACTATCCATATCTTTTTCTTAGTTAGCACTTAGTAGACGGACACACAGATAAACAAGCATACAGACAGATGTACAAAATTTTAATGTGACAGTGGCAAGAGAAAGACAGACATGCAGAATAGACAGACAGGCAGACAGCGACGTTAAAGACAGAAACGAGAGACTGAAAGAAAAATCAATTCTGATCGACATTAGCTTACGAAACGAAAAGCGCTCCTCGCTCGCCGAAGCACACTCCCAAATAGAGGCGCCATTTTAGGCAGCCAAAGCCGGACGCACGCCTAACATGGGCGACGCCACAACGTCACGCTCTGTCGCGTTCAGTCTCCCCACTTTAATCCACACGGTGTCTACCAGTTCTTTCCTAAATCGCTCAAAATAAATCCGACCATTTTACACTTCCATCACACTCTGTCTTCAAATCGCAGTCAAAACATACGTTTAAAAAAAGACGACAGAGAATGCGATGTAAAGGGAAGAGGGCGTCTAAAGTTTTTGTAAAAATTTCAAGCATAAATTTATTACATTAATTAACATTGTGGTCATTTATTAGGACCTTGTAACGTTGGCCGTGGAAAAGCGGTCCGCTGAAAAAGGTTTTCTGGCAGAATGTATGTTTTTGAAAGAAATTTGGTGAAGAAAATTTGGTTGCTGGAAGTATCGTTCTACGACAAATCCATGTGATCTTAAACTACAGAGTATGTGTTATTTTGTGGTTTCTTGATAGCAACAAATGCGCAAATCATGAGAGGGCTCAATAAACTCCATGTTGCCACGTTCATCTGATGCACATTCGAATCTCTTGATTAAAGTGGTTAGGGTATATAACTGTTTTGTGTGTGTGTGTGTGTGTGTGTGGGCGTGTGTGTGTGTGTGTGTGTGTACATTATATCAGATTTGTTCATAGATATTCATTTGTTATAAATACAATGTCAGAAAAATGGGAAAGGACATGAAATCTAAGTTAAGAAAAAAAAATGAAGAAACCAGATAGATTGACAGGCGTGAAATGAATCCTATATTCATTTGCTTTCTCTTTTTTAATCCCAATGACTCATAAATGTGACAAATGGGTACAAATTGTAACATTCTTTTCAAACACAAGCGAATTAAATTCTCTCATATTATAGGAAGACGCAGCCATTAGTGGACATCTTAATGAAATAAAAAAAAAAGTTTTGAAAAAATGACAAACAAGTGGGCTTTTGTTTATTTTGCAATGTTGCGTTGCCATCATTCTGTATACTTATGTGTACCGACATTTTTTCTGTACACATCATTATCAACCAATCGGCTTAAATAAATAAGAAACATAAATATTTCCTCAGCATGAATAAAACTACAGTTAAAAAGAGGATAAACAGGTAAGATAAAAAGCGAGGGGGAATTAAGATGATTACTTTAGAGGAGTCAAATAATTACATGGTTGAAGTGTAACATTCGATTCACTGACATTTACACGAATCATCAAATGAAGACATTATGAATATGCATCATCAAATGAAGACATTATGAATATGCATCATCAAATGAAGACATTATGAATATGCAACATCAAATGAAGACATTATGAATATGCATGAGCCAATTTGTGTGAATCTTAAGTTTCATCAATTCATTTTAAATGCCTAGCAGTGAGTTTTTTAGACATAGATATGCCTATACCTACACTAACTCAACTTTCATACTGCATGAAATGATAATGCAGATTTACAGCAATTTTTTTTTTGTTTTAAACATAATGCAACTATAGTGTGCTTACTGAGTATCTTAAAAAAGCTGCTCTGGTCAAACATATTAAATGAGGTCAGAAGTAAGGTGTGCAGATATTCCCAGGGTCGGTTTAAACCTACAAAGACAGAGTTTTGATTCTGTACAATAGTCCGCAGATTTTATTCCAAATGTAAGCAGTCATGAGACAAAGTGAGCCATGTCTAACTCTCATGTAGCAGCCATGAATGCATGAAGAGCGGACTCCAAGCAAACACGATGGTATAGAGAAAAAAGGCCATAAATCTCATGAAAATGCGAAAAGAAGAGGATACATTATGAAGCATTAGCCAAGACTGGTTTGTTTACGACGATAAGAAGCTCCTTGTCTGCACTGGCAAACTAGGGGAGAAGGGGGAAAAAAGAGAGAGATAGATGGAAACCGCCGTAGTCATTTTGATTGATTTCAAATTAGATCGCCGATGAGCAAACTGACAAATGAACCCCGACGTGACCGGTCGAGAGGTGAAAGGTCAAGGCAAATGTCAGGTTCTGGCTAGACAAAGAGTGGCATGTACTGCGAATTCGATAGGGCAGGTCCATTTATTACTCTAATCTTCTACAAGGTGTCGACTGGAAATATCACGCTTATAATGTGAGCGGACTGTAACTAAAGAGAGGAAAATAATATAATTTTGAAGTACGAGTTTCTGTTAAAGAAAAAAAAATCGGGATAGGTGCAACACAGCCTATGTACATGTGTACAAGTCCTGGACCAGCCATGCATGTGGACCGACATTACGATAACTCTCTGAACATTTTAATAATATTAGGCTTTCATCTAAGACCTCTACGGTGTTAAGCTTACAAAATTATTTGTCAGAGTTCCATACGTGATCAGCATCTGATTCGCATGACTTGTATAAGCTCCTACATGTTGAAGTAATTTTTAGAAAAGGAAAGCGAATGGAAAATCTCTCATTAGTACTCGGAGATTCATGTTTTCAGATTGTGTTGGCCCAAAACATTTGTTGTCTGAATGTTCTCGTTGTGGGATAATGTTAACTGCTGAAACACCTCCAGACATATAAGTCTGATGTAGTAACTGATACGTGAAGACAAAGTTCTTGACTGGCAAGAGTGTCCCGCCTCTCTTTTCCCTTATTTGTCGTATTTTCTTAATCGTTGACGGATTGTCGATGATAAATTGGCTTCGCAGATATGGATGTAATACACCGTCAAAAACATGTTTGTACGTCACCACGCTCTACAAGTCGCATTATTTGTTTCTTTGACGAGGTACACCCACGGAAAGTGGGTCAGATAGCCATCATAAAAACCTTAACATGCTCAGCGAGTCGCTAAGAGGGGAGGGATAGGTCCCAGCGGTGCAGCCGCGCATAGAGCGGAGTCGTCGTCTCGGTGGCCGCCGAGCCACCCCGGGAGTTCACCGGGAGACGCAGGGTTCAAGTGAGTTCAGCTGGCTCGGCTGCCAGGAGATGGTAGATAGGCGGACCATGGTGAAAGAAATAGAATGTTGGAATGCAGCGAAACAAATTTGGTGAGGAAAAAATTCCCCAAAATATCCTAGCCCAATAACCGATCAGCCATTGACCTCTGCCATAAGAAATATATTTAAGGTAAATACATTCTAACAGGAAATGAATGGATTTCATCTCTTCGTTTGTCAAATTTGAGCGACAAATTTCATATTAAACAGCAAATGGTGAGAAAACAAAGGCTGTACAATTAAAATATAATAATAAAATCAAGGTTTACAGTCAAAATACATACTCTTGCCATCCCTATCAATACCAAGTAAAGAACATCCGAGCCATGGATTCGCGATTCACGTCAGTTATGCAGCGTGCTTGTTAACGAAATAATATCATGGCGTGAATATATTTTATAGATCTGTAATATCATATAAGATTTGTAATGATATCTGTAACTTTACAATTTTGTTGGTATATTTATGTAGTTTTGGAAAATCTTTGTCAGTTCTATTTGATGCTGAATTAATATTGGTGAACAAATTTGCCATTACGGTTCAATGAAGAGATAGACACATAAAATCCTTACAACGTAATTTAACTCATGATACGTTTTGTTGAATAGCCACAGATACGCCCTCTTTCCTAAGATTTTGCAGTTCCTCAAAGGAGATATACATCCTTATTAACTCTTCACTACACATTCAAAAAATCCTCGTAGCGCAAACGCAAAAGATTTACATCAAGTATTAGATATTATCTAATAACAGTTTGCAAGTTGGGTTTAAAATAAAAATAATGGAAATATTTCAATCAAAATGTACCTTTGTGCAATGTCACTCTTACGCAGATGGCGGGTATACTTTTTTTTCTGGTCCCCTAGCATACCATCTGGTAAAGAGATGCCATTATTACAGGTATGGCTCCCTTGAAAACACGTCAGCCATGTCAGACCCATATCCAACATCAAGCAAAACAAAACGTCACTGGGTTAGCTACACCAGACATACGAGACGTAGTTGCTTTCTTTGCTCTCTCTCTCTCTCTCTCTCCCTCCCTTGTCCACTCTTCTCTCTCCCTTCCTCTCTCTCTCTCTCTCTCTCTCTCTTCCTCCTTTCGGTATTTTGCAAGTCAAGAACCGTGCAGTTATTGACCCTGGATGTACCCCCGCGGGCAAAATCTTCAAATTGCTGATTTATGTATTTTGATGGGACGCACAAAATTACGCGGGAAAAGATCTCTTAACAACGCCAGTAGAAAACATCGTAGTTCCTAATCGAGTGCGACGCTAGAACTCTAGACTTCCCTTTCCAGATTCGAGATTTCCTGGCTCTGAGCTTGACCAAGAATACAGTTAAGCCAAAAGAATAGTCAATATTGTCTGTTTGGGTCGGTTATAATAAATACCTCATAAAAAAAGAGAGATAGACAATGTGTGATTATGCGTGAGACGGGCTGGGCTAAAGCTAATTGAAATGATGTCACACTTCATTTCATTTCTGCCTGATCTTAATAAAAGCTAGTTTACTGATGAGATCAATATCATATAGCTCTGTTTGAATTTGACCCGTTTCTTGAAAATAGCCATAACAACACAGACCACGCCCTTCAGAGCTCTCTGTTGCATTCCAGTGTGCATCATTTCTCAAATAGTACAGGATGTCGATTTTACTGAACTATACCATGATATTGCACGACGAATGTATAATTAGCCCAAGGGCAGTTCCATTTCACAGGGGTCAGTTGCTGAAGTATAATAGGAACAATATTGCATGAGGGATGAATAATGCGTTCGGTTAGTATAGACAGTCTATGACGGTGCATTTGGCTTTCAGGTAAGAGTGATGTTATATGACGGTCTTTCTCCGCGCAAGAATTCGTGGTTATAATATCGCATGAACAGAAATGTATGTCCCGCTGCACACCAATCCAGCCAATTAAAGGAAATATGACTCATTTTTATGAATACACTGTTAACCATAATACATGAATAGATATACATAATCAATAAACACACACTCACACACACACACACACACACACACAAACACACATACATATATAGGCATTTCAAAATTGAATTGAAACGGATGCAAAATGTGAAGCTTATTACTTCACGTTCTTCCGCCTGCGCCTACATTTAAATTTTAAATTGTCGTCGAAATAAAATGAACTACAGAGCTTGCAGTCATGAAAACTAGATGGGTGTGTTAGAGTGTGAATATGCCTCCGTAAGAATTTTGATTGATTTGTGTATTCCTCTAATAGAAGTTTTATTTCATCCTGAAATCTTACGTAATAAATGTATTACTCCGTGTTTGTAGACGTGTTTGGATCGAAGATTTCTTCTTTGTCTTGCAGGCATGCATTGACATCTCACTATATCACATTATGTCGATTACTTTCACTTGTAAGCCCGAATGTAACGGATTCTTACTACATTTTGAAGTGTTAACAATTTTCCTCAATACGGATTTTCCTAAATACGGATTCTCCTGTCTGTACTCATACTTCATAGATATAAAGAATAACAACGAAGAAGATTCTCTCTTTGGGTTTGTTTGTTTTTGTTAATATTTCCTCTCCTGTTGATGTTTCATTGATAATCAAAAACTGACAATCATTTTCTTTTTTGGTGCCATTTATTCCATCGTGCATTCATTTGTCATATCATTAAACTGAATTACATAATTATTTTCACTGCTGTATTTCCTTAAAAATTTGTTATGAATTCACATTATTATTGTTATTTGAGTACTCTTGAGGAAAAGTTGCTGTCCTCAATTCCACTAAATCTAGTCTTTCATGTAATTATTTGCAGGTAGCAAGTGCAGTTGCAAAACGTAAATAATCTTTAAAGAACAAGCAAATGCCAGTTTGTAGGATGCTTGATATCTAATAACGAAGGTAAGAGATTTTCTTTTTTCTAATCGCACAGGTCATCAGACTGTGGCATTAAACACTGCTCGAAAAAAAAAAAAACACGGTGGGTTCTACATATCAAATGCACATCATTTTTTTTTAAGTCCAAAGTCCTCCACATGTCGATTTGACATTAAATGAATAGATAAACAAACAAACAAATAAACAAACTAAAAGTGTTTTGATATAGGCCTACTTGATTTTTCTTCCCCTAATCAATAATGTAACCTAGATTCTATATAAAACTATATAAATACTGCTTTTTGTGCAATTCAACATTTCTTTATTTTACTTTGTGATCATACTTACTGCAGATCATAGCTACTGTATAGGGTGAGTTTCCAATGATTTAGGCACACGGATATATTCAGCTTATAAATACGATATTTCACTGGTTACACCCTCTTTATTTCAAATACTAATACTGACAATTGAGCTAGAAGAGAAATTCTTTTGGTACTCTCAGGAGATAAAACGCTCTCTCAAATTGCATACAAATGGCAGATGACGCATTCTGCAAAATTTCGTGTCACCTCTGTGTTTCTCTTCAACTCATTTCTATTTAAAAATGGACATAAATTTCAAAATCCTTCCATCTCCACAGTCTTAGCTTTGGCCATTTTTGAGTAGGCCAAAGGAATTGCCATTCCTGACTGAAGTCCTATATGTAGAACAATGTTTGAAGTATAGTTGCCGAGGGGGACCAAACTATTGTTGCGTGGGATGAAAACATAAATATACGTGGCATCGACGGTAGAGAACAACTTAAACTCTTTTGAATTACATTTAAGTTCTATTTAATTCAATTTATATTTTCATATTCTGTTCCACAGAACATAATATAAGAAAGTGACAAATGATCTTCATTACACATTGATTGAATATAAGATGAAAATCAGAGGTAATTACCGAATCGAAAGCATGTACACAAAGGTTGAAACTTGTTACATTTCTGAGAGGGGAAAAAATGAGGGGTCCACTAAAAAGCAGTGCTTCTTTACCGTGGACAGCTCATGCAATCGACGCCAAATGTTTATGAATAATATGTTTAACAAATTTTTTGTCCCCTGATAGAATTTCAAACTTAGGTCATAAAATGCATTGAATTAATGTGAAAGTCCCGTTTCGAACGTTGAGGGTTGACTTATACGAACGTGAAGTGTATAGGTTTTCTGGCAGATCTGGTATTGTGTAATACGTGTCTGCTGTTGAATTTCTGAGATATCCATGTGAAAGAAAGAAACATATGTTTTACTATTAAAACACATGAATACAAACCCACTTCCATTAGACAGAGATTTAAACTGTATATTGTTTGAATTGAAAAAAAAAATGAATAAATAGATCGATAAATAAATAAGACTGAATGCGTGTACAAGAAAGTAAATGCACAGTCCTGGTAATTCTTCTATCACCAAGCCAGATGATCAGCAAGAGAGTGTGATAAGATAATTCTTTAAAAAACATGGAAGTGATCAATGGTATTTGTTAATAGACGAAATCACAGTGTGCTGGACAACACTATAAGCTTTTCCAGAATCTCATTAACTTTGAGTACTAACATAGTTTTTGCATTTCTGAGGCTTTAATTCCTATTCTAGAGGACTTTTTTTCAATCAAAATGCCTCGGTGAGAGAAACATGACTCTTTAGAGGCCTTATTGTATTGATTCACATCTGCTAAATTCGAATGTAAAATGTAAGTAATAACGTTTTGATAATAACTGAATAAGTGTTAATTTTTTTCTTTGTGTTTATGGTATCATACTTTATTTTATGAAGAAGCAGGGCTCTGATCATCCCAATGGAAACAACAGCTATATTTACAAGACGAAATAGTAAAACAAGCAGACTAATCCAATCTGAAGCATTTAGTATACGCACATGAATGTATGTGTGCGTTTGTGTGTGTGTGTGTTTACTTTTGAACATATATATTAATATGTATATATATATATATATATATATATATATATATATGCACAATCAGTCCAACAGAATATCGCTTATATCAATGCATTTAATTCATGCAGGTACGATGAATTCGTTTGTGCAATGATCATGATGTGACGATGGTGTTAAGTGCATAAAATCATCTAAACCGTTCTTCAAGAAGGAAGTATATGTTACTCTTTGCAGCGATTAGACTGAATTTTTCATGGCGGCATTAGATATAACAATACACATAGTTCGACGTTGTATAATATATATGAAGTATCGTGTTGAACTGTCTATTTTTACCAAAAATTGCCATTCATTTCACTGTTTTCTGTTGTTGCTTTGTAGTCTTGTGAGGTTATGTTGTTTCTGTTGCTGTTTAATGAATTGGTTAAGGAAGTCATTGTTCGATAAGATTGCTTTAACCCAAAGACGTCAAGCAGCATAGGACATCCTAAATTGATGTGGATTATGACATTGTTGAATATACCCTTTGTTTTGTTTCTTGTTATTGTTGTTGTTAGTTTGGTTCAGAAAGGCACAAGATTGATATCTTGGCGAAACGATTTACAAATCTCAGTGTAAAACAAACATCGAACAAAAAAGCTGGGGGAAAAGATCAACAAATAAGATTATGATTTGAGTATCTCTTTCATTCTATTCATGTTATTTTTCCAGAGGGGCCCACATTCTACAAGCTCTGTCTTTTTAGTGGGTCTCTCCATTTTTCGCACTTTAAACAAAGTTATACATGTACTTCATTTCGATCACTTCTGCTTCATTTTTACTACAATGTATAATTACTATAAGGTCCTCAATTGTTGTACATTCTTTTCAATACATAATGTGCTGTTACCTTATTCTCTGTTGTCAAAAGAAGTGTAACTTATATGTTTCGTCGAAAAACGAAATAAACTTTAAATTGAACTGAATTGAATTTGATAACAGATACCTCGCTCTAAACCAGCAATGGAAATAAGAAGAATCTTGCACTATGGGATAATGCTTCTTTTTTCTTGAAGCATTTTTCTTTTTCCTTCTTGAAAAGGCGGAAAGAATACCCAAATTATATTTTGCTTGTCATAAAATAAAATATTATGTCTTTGAGTCAACACACAAAACGCTGTTATCTAGCAGGAGTTTGAGAGGCGACACGCAACCACTTAATGGTGGTAGAAATTACGGCGCGCTTCCTGGCACCAGCGGCAGCGGCTGTGCTTGCTACCCACCTCGATAAAATTGCTGAGTGGATCCGAAGGCGGTTTCCGAGATGAAGCTCCGCCGGACCGCCTGCATGTACTCTCGCTGGCAACGCTGTACAGCCTCAGCCCCGTCTTGTCCGTGGTGTTGTGTGGTATAACTCATGGCGAATGAGTTGGTTCTTCTCTTCCCTTGTGATCCTATGACTCTAAAGAACAACAAAATGCAGCAAACCTGTAGACTAATGGTGTGCCCTTCATAGACAATCATTAAGTTCATAAAACCCATTGTTGACGATTATTTCAGTGCTATAACATGAAGGGGGTACACAATTAAGTCTACTTATCTTAGCCATACCCCATGAATGTGGAGGATTTTGAACATTATTACAATTTCAAAAACCATTGAACGCTCTTAATTTGAATGGAAAGGAAACTAATGAAATGTCAATTCAATTGAAAAAAAAAAAGACTGGTGTATAAGAAATTTAAATCAGTGACTGACCTGACCGACTTATTTCCACATGTGAAAATAAACAACGTGCGATGACCATCAATATCCTCACACGAATAAGAAAATTTCTTCGAATTTATCAATGACAATATGATAATCTATGCCCCTTGTGTGTGTTGTGTCCTTGCGCACGAAAAATTAAAAAAAAAATGTCTGAAGAAGTGACAGATTTATTACATTCCACCGTCAATATTATCAGATAGCAAACTTGTTTGGACCAGGGCGACATCTTTGGTCGTTGAGAATGTTTAAGGCACAAAATATAATATATCATAGAAGCAATTTATAAGTCCCCATGTAAGATGCAATTTTCCCTCCGGAAAATCAAACTGATGATGATGATCTATCACTTTTCTTTTTCTTTTCTTTTTGTTGAAAGATCTACCATAATACAACTATCATAAAAATCTTTTCAGCATTACTGTCCGAAACCATGTTAAGCTCTTGTTTTTAAATGCATAAATTTTCAAAAATCTATAATGTTGAAAATGAAATAGCAGGGGCCATGGGAAAATACGCCATATTCATACAGCAAACATGAGCTAATTTGCTAAGTACCAGTGGCTGTGATATCATGTAGTACTACACAGGTGTATCAAGGAAAAATCTCTGGGGAAAAAGCAGCAGTCTTAGTTTATATTTAACAAAAAATCCTTACAAAGAGTCCTAACATTTTCGTGTCAGAAAAACTTCCATTACCAAGCAATTCGATGAGTATAGAACAAAACACTGACATTGACATACCCTCAAAAAACGATAACACACAATTCAATTTTAAAAACAACCGCAGTAGATTGCATCAGTTAAAAAGTGATAAAAGACTTCGGTCGAAATATGTTGATACATACGGAGAAAAAGATTATAGCGTCCCCCTTGGTCCGGTTAGACGTTTATTTTTTACTGACTGCGATGACCTGATTGAGCCGTCAGAGGAGAAATTCGTTCCGCTCAGGAGGGCGAAAGAGAAGGTCCATCGAGCGTCCAGCCGAAGTGACACCGCCACCAGCCCTTGATGCACAGGAGACGAAGCGGACGCTTGTTATGCCAAGTTTAAGGTGTGGGGAGTTGAGGTGACACTACCTTACCTCCCTCAAAGCCACACGAGTAAACCTTAAACACAGCATGTTACCTGACAAACAGTCTCTACGGTTACGTCCTCCTATGGGCGGGACTATATCTTCTTCAAATTGTGTTTTTCTTTTCGCTTTTTTTTTCCTTTCAGTTTCTATGCTTGTCAAACGTTCATATTTCCTTCCATATTTCTGAATGACTTTTTTCCCCTTTTCTCATAAGCTTGAAGCCATGGCCGATAGGTGTCACGGCTATATGCCTCCATAGCAACGCGCGCTACGCCTAGAATTCCGGGGCCAAGAGCGTTCGGTGGTTCGCTGGCCCCGATTCGTCGTTACCTGCACCAAGAACTACATCGAGTGGAAGAGGAAAGAAGGAATAAGAAGGAAGAAAAGAAGGAGAAAAACTATTTTCGGGATTCACACTTGGTTCTGTTTGAGTTCCAACTCACAATCTCTCCCTCTCTTTCCTCACGAGTTCGTTGACTGAGAGTTTGGGAATGACTTCATCTTTGCTCTCCTCTGGGGGTGAAGAAAGGACAGCGACATTTCCGAACTTTAATTGCGCGCTGAAAGGAAACGAGGATGTTTTTATAGGGAGAGAATTAAGCGGCAAAGATCATGACTGAAAAACGGAGCTCGTTCCAATTTCATTCGCCTTCTTTTTTCAAACATCTTAACTCATTTGACAGCGGAATCCGCACACTTTATGTAGCGCAGTTGTCAGTAAAAATGAAAACAATTAGCAATATGAAGTGAATGACAAAAAAAAAAATACAAAAAGTAAATCATCTGTAATGCATTGTTGTGATTACACATGTGTCAGTTGGAATCAGAAATGTCAATATAGCTTCTTGCCAATCTGTATAATTTCATTCCTTGTTTGGCCCTTTTCGACAATAAGACACCTATATACCTACGACGCTATGTTGTGGTCAACTCATTATGGGAGATAACATACTTTTTCTTCATATTGGTGTATAGTCTACCATTCCCATGTAAATCTCCAAACAAACAAAAAAGAATAATTTTCTTTTTCTCGATAGTTGGTAATTTCTATTGGCATTAAAAAAAATATAAAGTATTCAACTTAAAGCACGCATTATGAACTGAATGCACGTGGATTCTTTTTCACCGTATAAAGTTTATGCTGAGGCTACTTTTTTTGTGGGTCTTAAAATGTAATTACCTTTGAGAAGTTCTGTGTTGCAGATTCACCTGTTTTGAATATTGTGATGGCTTACTTAGAATTCTCTATAAGCATAAACAAACACACACACTCTCTCTCTTTCTCTCCTTGTTCGTGCCTCTTTGACTGACTGTCTGTTGTTTTTTTTCTCTCTCTCTTTCTATCCATGCAAAACACACACACACACCCACAAACACACAAGCAAACAAACAAACAAGGCGGCAAAGTGAAGTGTTTGACCGCGTGGAACTCAGAAGTCTTTCAAAACTGTTCATGAGGATTTTTTTTCCCAATTTTACCGAACGTAATGTCTCATAATGGGTGGTGTTACAAGCTCCCCCCAAAAGGGGTAATTATTGATTAGTTTTTTGTTCCTTCCTGTCCGTCTTTCGTCGGACTTATCTTTAAAACATCAAATGAGAACAGTCGCGATCACACAACGCCCACCTTACCCTAACACTCCAAATTAGTGCCCGCCTGGGGGCGTGCTAGGCCATTTAGCAAGCGGTAACAAAAGATTACTTCGCAACGCTTAGATCATTAAGGAAACCAGCTACCATCCGAAGGAAAGGAAAAGGAACGCCGGTGGGGTAGATTTGTCAACACCCACAATTTGATAAGCTTTAATTTCTGTCGCACTTGCGTTTCAGTTTTATACTATTCCCGAGGAAATAGGCAATGGTCTGAGGTAATCAACGACTGAAAACGTAAGCAATCAACCATCCAGACAGAACCAAGCTTGTTCAACGAGCAAACTCGAACGGGACATATCGCTGGACAGAGAGCTAATCCTGATTAAAAGACAAAACGCCTGAAAAAGTGGTCAGAAGCAATATCCTGTATACCGCTGTCTTCATTTTGAACATCACGAACACCCCTCCTTTCAAAAAATATAAATTAAAGGCCATTTCGTGGGACTAGATTTCTTCCGCCACGAGTCTGATGGAAAGGCTGAGCTCCGACGTTTACATCTTAGTGAGATTAAGATTTTCTTCGAATGAAAATGGCATATACGACGATATTTGGCTTTTTGCTCTGATGCTCTTCCGATGTGATGTATCTATGTGATTCACTTTACTATGCAACCACAACTTATTGACCAAATTGTCACGTTATGTACTTTCTAAAACGATGGTGACAAAGACAAGCGAAGCAAAAACAACAACGAAATCAACAACATTGTGAACGCACAGCTGCGCGCGTCCTATCGAGTGACACAGATTGCTTCGTGATTCATTTGACAAGTTGATTAATGTAGGTGCATTTCGATTTTATCGGGAACATAATTCAGCGTGGCAGAAAAACAAAATGTTTGTAGAGACATGAAGGAACACTACTCTGTTTGAATCAAGAATGTGGGTGATGACAATGTCCATGTTGTAACTTGTTTCGCCTAATATGGTGCAGATATATTCATACTGCCAAAGCATACACTGTCTTTCTCTTTATCTTTTTGTCTGCCTGTCTTTCGATTTTTCTTTCTCTGATTCCTTTTCTCTCTCTCTCCTTCTCCTTCTCTCCTTTTTAACGTCAAAGGTTATTGCTGGTCAGAGGTGCCTTGCCGATCTTTTCGTTTGTTGTTGTTGTTGTTTTTTCTCTATCCTCTCTCGTTGAAAAGCAAGTTTCGACATCGGATCAGCACACGCCATGCAAAGAGTCTGCTTCATATCAGTATGTTAAGGTTGAAGGCCGATCAAAAAAGTCAAGTATACTTGAGGTCGATGACCGTGCACAATATTCCCTCTTTCCCCCCCCCCCCTCTCTCTCTCTCTCTCTTCCTCTTCCTGCTTTTCCCCATTTACATCGAGTATCATCAGTTTGTAGGTTTACCGCCTTTTCATTATATTTATGTTTTTCATCTAGTGCGTGGAAATATTCAAGCTGGGACCATGACAATCACCTTGGCGACGCGTCTTCACGGAATTGCCGATGAAGTAAGATAGGGACACGTGATTAGAAGTCGTCACGTAATTCGCTCCGTAATGACTGCCGTGTACGAAGCGGGGATGATGGACGAGTTGGATGCAGAAGGCATCGACTGGAATCCCCGTGCCTAACCCGCGGTCACCTCTCCATAGACAGTCACACATGCGTTGAATCAAGGGACGTGCTAGAGTCGGTTGCCGTCATAGCAAGGAAGGCGCACAGCGGGCCGAGTACACTCAGGGCCAGCTTTACGATAAGACCTATATGCCTTCCAGCAACCGTAAGAGGGAAAAGAGAACTCCTATTCTCCCTCTTCTCCTTTTTTCCTTTTAATGGCGTAATGACGAGGTGATGATAGCAGCGTACCTATTGTATCAAAAGAGATGGGGGATTGGGACGGGAATTAAGCTCCACTGTCATATGGGATTTAGTGTACAAATATGATTGGACCATTTCGGTAGCCCAGGTAGCGCCGCGCGTTCTGTGAACCAGTCCTATAAACGCGAAACCGTGCGGAAGGGTCTTCCCTCCTCCTCTCCTGTCAACACCAGTCAACGACTTGGTGGTCACAGAAACAAACTGATTTGAAGGTTTACGGATGCACGCACGCGCGCACGCACGTACGCTGGGCGGTAATATCGCGATGGGCGCAATTTGTTTACTTCAATTGACTCATATTTCCCGAAAATTGAAAACATCGACAAATCTGTGGTTGATTGGTCACGAGTCATTGGCGGAGAGCGGCGAGGTGTCGCGAGCCCTTTCAAGTTCGTCGTCGTTTGCCGCCGTCAAGGTCGCTCACGTGCGCACAAATGGAGGAAAACCGTTGACGAGCGGTGTTCCGCTGCGACAATTCGTGGAAGAGATACCCCCCACCCGAGCATGACTGCAAATGAAGAAGACGGCACCGAAATAGATTTGCTATCATCTGGTTGTCGGATGGGCTGCCATTAAAACCCATCAATAGATATAAATATGCTTCAATAATGGAACTGCCTTCTCACATTGCTGCTCAGCGCCGCCACACGCATCATAGAGCTGTACATTACTGTCAATTTGTCTTCCTGGGTGGGGGCGGACTCTAGCATGACGCAATGATAATATATTCTGCGCATGGCATTTGAGATTCCTTCATGACTCGTGTCCAGACTGTCTATGACTCCGGATGCACAGAGCAAGAGCAACGGTGATTATAAAAATGGTAACTCACATTAATGGAAAATTAAAACGAAAAAAAAAGAAGAAAATATATGTGCAGTAATTATTCAACGAAACAAGAGCAATGCAATGCAATACAGAAAGTTATCACCATTATAGAATGCCAAGAAATCACCTATTACGTGTATTATGCACAGTCCTTTCCAGATCTTGGAAGAGCTGTCTTGGACATGCCATCTCGGCATCGCGTGCACAATACGCATGCGCAGTTAAATGAGTGATATCACTGAAAGAAAGATGATTTTAACATCGAGAGACATAGGCTTCTTTCTTCTTGACACTCCATAAGATACATCAGAGGACATTAGTTCATTTGTACTATTTATTTCTCTTTTTATATTGCAAAATCTGTAGACAATGCGTGATAGAGGATTCTTTAAGCCGTCTCAACAATTTTAAGCTTGCTTTCTTCTTCATTTAGTGTTCTGTCCATTGTCCCCGTTAATAATCAATCTATTATTATTAATAATGTGTCTGTCAGTGTGTCTGTTTGAGGTCACAAAATATTAACAATAGTCTTTTTTTTTTTCGAACACTGAAAAGGCGATCATCACCGTTTATCACATTCGTAGTCAGCTAAAGAGCAAAGGATGGCCATCTCTGGTATTTAAAAGAGGAGGTCCTCGGAGAGTGAACCGAAACGATATTTCAAGACATCTACAAGAGGAGAGAAAAAAGGGGACATTTTTAGAGAGAAATGCCAGTCACGAGACAGACTTGTGGGTGTGTGACGTCTGGAGAAGAAACTTTGAGTTGTCAGGGTCGACAACCTCGGACCAGGCCAGGTCGATACCGGACCTACTTCGGCATGGGAGTTTCCAGATTACCACAACTTCCTAATTATTCATCTCATCTCGCACCCAACCAACCCCCAAAAAAGAGGACCGACGTTGATAGCGTGGTGAAAAATCACAGCTCTACTCTCAATCTCTCCCTCTCCCTCCCAATCTCTCTCCCTCTCTTTTTTTCCCGCTTATATTCCATTCTCCATCTTCTTCAGGTGTCAGAATTCTGTGCTCTTGACAGAGAGAGAAAAGAGAGAGGGAGGGGAAAAAAGAATTATTAGTCAGGTGTCCATCGATTCTATCTGTAGGGCACACCGGGAAGGCTTCCTCTTCGTCTTCCGTGCAACCTTGACTCGGCTGCCGGTGCTCTCTGCTGACTCGAACGAGTCCTAGTTTCAATTTTTGTGTGTTCTTAACCTATCAATCGGTTCGCTTGAAAGACAGCGTGAACCCTATAGTAACCGATAAACCGCGGCAAGCTAATCTACCGAATCGTGGTAACAAGAAATATGAAAACATACAAGAAAGAGTTAAGTGTGGAGGCATGTCATGTTTGCTATAATCACTGATAATGGCATACTGTTTTAGACTTCCGAAAACTTATTTCTTTTGGTGAATGAACCATTTAGTAAATCTTTGAACGACACATCCTACAGCGATCCACTAAATTCCAGGGCAATTTGCTCTCCAAGAAATATTTGATGCTGGTTGTAAAAGACGAATACGAAAGTTTTTTTGTAAGAGGAATGCCTTTGCTTGATTTGCTTTGACTAATGGTATTAGAATTCGTGGTTATTTCTCGATTTTACAATAAAAAGGTACTGCGAGTCTGCAAAGAAAACTTACATCCTTGATATCTCTTTAGCTTCACCATAAGACCATTCAATCGAATGGACACACGTAGATATAATTTTCAAGCGCAAGGGTGTTCGTCTTCAGTGTGTATTGAATAAAGTTCCAAAATATCAGTACATGACATCATCAAAAGTCAAGTGAGGTATCTGAAAAAAGAAGGCCTAATAAGATGAGTTGTTGATGTTCACAACTTTCCTACTATTTGTTTGAATTTGGCCAAACGTTCAATAATTTATTGCCCTAACTTTTCATCGCGAAATAAAATTCTCATTAAGATAGCTCCTTTGGGATAGGATTCTCCTGAAGGGTCCAATCAAAACCCTCAGCGGAAGAGCCAATTATTGAAAGAGGCGACTGCTTTTAATACATCCACTCGCTGATCACTGCTTACACTTGTTTGTATGCTCTTCTCACTTCGTACTCTCCATACTTATCGGGATCCATTTTGGGTGACATATATATGTTTTATCCTTAAGGAGCTTGACTTCATAGCACGCCAGTTGAGCCAAGGAGAAGCTCGACGCCACAAGACTTACCGCACCGCGCACCCCTCAGCAGAGAGGCGTGGCACTTTGAGACCACGCGCTTATCGGTCGAGTGAGAGTGCAGAGTATTGTCCGTTATTCACGAGCACACTTGAGATGATCAGTCATTAGAAGCCAATTAGTAGCGCTCCTTCAGGAGGCGAGAATATGACGCGGAGAGACAGCTCGTCTCTTTGAAAAGGAGGAATATAAGAGGGGGAAACTTTACTCTTTGGCACACACACACACACACACACACACACACACACACAAGACATGATGGATGAAAAAGTAACATGGAGCGTGATCGACATCTCGTTTTGGGGAGATAATGAGGCTGGGATTCAGGCTGCTCTCCATGTAGTAATGGTTGCTTGAATTGCTATCATAGCTGTCTGTAATATTGGAATATTATATAGAAATGGAAACATCAAGAGTCCGTGACGTCATAGCGCTGTAAATCTCAAAACAATACTGTATTTGATCTCTCAAATACAAAAAAAAAGTCCCTCATTTCAGGGTGAATTAAACTTGTTGCTTTTTTTCCTCGGGAGATGTCACACACGTTGGGTAGTCATTAATTCTTCATAGAACACGAAGTGCATTTTTGCAGGCTCAAGATTTGTTGTTGTTGTTGTTTTTGTCGATGTTGTTGATGTTGCTGTTGTTGTCAAAGAGGATCTGGAGAAACACCGAGACTGTATCTCAAACTTGTTTACCTGGAAACCATATTATTAAGATCGAATGGGACACACTATAATTTTTCACCCAGACTCAGGCTTATACGTTTTGTTTTTCTCTTTGATAAATGGCAATAGGACTATTACTTAAATTTCTAGTGACATTTCATTTATTATGTTCTTCCGCTTCTCTTCTCTCTGACGTATGGTATGCTGCTTTGAGAAGAGAGGAACATTTGATTTGGCCGGAAGCAGATTGATTTAAAATGCCTTGTGCTCTGCAAAAGCAATGATCTGACAACATGCAGCCAACGATAATGGGACTAAAGGAGTCGTATCCAGAGAAGAAAAAATATTTACGAAGGGAGACAATGGCGCATTGAGCTGTAGAAATAAATTGCCAACATCATAATTAGGCCCCATTCGATGTTGCCTGGAGGTTATAGTCGGTCATTATCTTCTGGGAGATGGCGAGTACAACAAACTGCCGAAAAGTAGGGAACGGAGTATGGAACGCGAAAATCATTTCACTCTACACGTGCATCCACCAGATCGAATGTAATCACTAAATTTAGTCGTGTGACCTTTTTGGTGACGCCATCACCATGCCGGTGAACTAGGTGATGTGTAATGAGGTAATAGGGCTTAGTTTCAATGTTTTCGGAAATGTCGGCACTGGAGCGCACCCCGATAGATGGTGGGCTGCAGGCCGATGAACCCCCGCCGGAGCTCGGGCGGCCTTCACGCTTGGCAGCCAGTCGACGACAAGGAGTAGGCGAGAAGCAGCTAACGGGAGGGTACGAGGGCGGAGAGAGACGAACCGGCATGAACTGGCGGTCGATGACGGGGAAGAGAGCATTCGCCACCGTGAATGAACTTGCGGCTTGACAGCTTCATCTAGATCTGTCTATCTCTGCTGTCTATTAATCAAGAAACCAAAAAGAAACAAAAAAAAAAACCGACAACAACTCTGACGACTTTAAATGAGTTTCTAATTTTCTTGATGAGCAGCCATTCCATAAGCCAATGTCCATTGTGGAAAATTGTAGTCACTCTCATCAAGCATGTTTTCTCAAGACAGCTCAGCTTGATATCAATTGGATCTTAATGTTCTGAAAGTAATCTGCGGATATTTATTGCAGTTTTGCCATTTTGGCTATGTCTACTTTACAAACTATTACGTCATGATTGTATGATGTTGGTAGAAGTGAAGTAAAAAAAACAACTAAATAACAATTGATGGTCCGTCATGTCAGCATGTCAATGTACCTCGAAAGCAATTAAGGTAAAGCATCGCGTCTCAATGAATATTTTAGTACAATCGGTATAATGCATATTTAAACAAGAACTGTCGCTTTTATAACTTTGTTAGCTTCAGTGAAAACTTGTATGGCTTAGAATGTACCTGTGAAATGCCAACCCTTTTAGAGATGGGCTTACAGTACATTCTGCTCGGATTAATTTCTGATTTTTTTAAATTAAAAAAGGAACTGATATCGTTTCCAACACCTAGCCTTAAGTTTGAATCGAGCAAATAAAATACGGTAGAAATATAACTTACACAAGACTATTTTCATGCTAACATTATTGTCTAAGAATTGCTGCGGTTTGCTATACTTGTTGTCGGCATTTAGATCTAAAGAGGATTTCTAAAGAGGAGTCTCTTCTCAGTGTGTTGGAATTGCAAGCTCAAGAAGATATTGAAATGAAATTAAACATTTGATTCAAAGCATGTTTCAACCGTGGAGGTGAAAGGTAATGACCAATCGTTGACATTCTAAAGTTTTATGTTGCACGTTATTTGAATACCCTCTGATACAATTTTCGGGACTGCTTTTTGGATTAAAAAAAAATTAATTCAATCCTCTAGATACTTCAATGACACACTCAAATATTGATTTCTTGTGAGAGCTTATTACCACACTATTTTTGATAATTAATATCTGTATAATAAAAATGTTTTAAATGCTTAACACACACTGAGTTTTTTTTTTCTTATCTTGAAAGTAAGAAGTTGCGAGTACGCTTTGAAGTTTCAAGTGTTTCGCAGTGAACTAAAGTCATTTAACAATCTGATAGTCCCAGAATTTCTCGCAAAGTAATCATAGAAGAGTCAGTATGTTGTTCGAAATGCTATAAAAACGTGTACCACTAGCTTGATAGGGATGAATTTTCATGCAGGTTACAGTAGTTTTCTTTTCTGTGGCATTATAGTGTATGCTCGAACCCTGCATGTACAAAGGTATTCCATGACATATTTTTCATTCTTATGGGTTTCTTTTTTCCTTTTTTTTTCCGAGCATTTGCATCAGCTTGAATAGTGTTTCAGTGATGATGGTGATGATCTTGTCCAAGGATGTAGGCCTACGCACTGGGCGGGAATCGAATTCGGGTCCTCCGATTGGGAGTCGGGAGTCTTATCCACTGTATGCCACAGCGCCCCCACGTTGGCTTAAAAAAAGACGGTAGTAGACGAGCTCGCTGGTGCTTCATTGCTTTATCCAAAGTCCAGCCGTCTCTGACACCTATTTGATACAGGAGCGACCAAGCGTTGTATAGATGAGTAGCAGAAAGGCGTTAACACCACTGGCTTGCAACGGAGATAATCCCTTCTGTCTCTCGCCAGACGCGATCGTCTTGGATGTTCGCTATTTTGAGGGGCTTATCCTTATGTCTCGCCTCAGATCCTGATGACGCCTTTGATGGTTGTCTAGGTCTTTAAACCTGAAAATGGTTTCTTAAGATCTTACATGTGTTTTCCAATAGGGACCTTATAGTAAACTCCTCTTAATTTCAGTGAAAATATGTCTTTTTGGTGAAGAGGATTTGTCCGTTGTCTCCGACATTTTTCAAAAACATAATTTGGTATCTTTTGGTACGTTCAAGTGAAAAGGTCTGTATAATGTCCATTGTATTTGCAGTTACGAAGCCTGCAGTGGTGTGTTCTGGCGGTGACGTCACGGCAACGCTTTTGTGGTGCTTAAGTGAATATTCTTGCCAGTGTTGACGTCAACGTTAGAACGTGTTTTACATGTATACTGACGACACTTGATTTATTTCTATGGTTCTTACTTGTATCGAGATGTATACTCGTATAACTTGTAAGGCTAGCAGGACTGTGATAATTTACTTCATTAATTTATTTTGGAAATGTGTAACACTAAAATCGTCTACAGCCTTCATTTGTTTGTAGGTAGGTTTGTTCATCTCTTCTTTTCTCAGCGGTGAATTGTCCAATTCAAACATAATAAGAAAGCATGCAGAAAACAATCGATGAGCAAACAATCGATTGAAAGAAAAACATGAGCACAACCTGCAAACTGGACCCCAAAAAAAAAAAATCGTTATTTTTCTGAAGTGTCTTTTTCAATAATTTCATTACTTTGCCATTGTTCACTGCCTGAGAAAACATATCGTCATATGTTGAAGCATACATTGATTCTTTATCCTAAGCATAGTTTTTCTACCATTTTTGTTTTGTTATTTAGTGATATAAACTCAGTCATTTTGTTTTCATCGAGTTGAGCAGTACTAAGAAGCAAACTTAATATCATGTCTTTTTTTTTCCCTACTGCCAGATATTATAGCGAATCTCTGATTATTCAGGAGTGCGTAACGCACAAAGGTCGGAGTATGAAGAAAGAGTGACATCCTCAAGAAACCTGCAAATGGGCGTCGATAACGAAACGAATTTGAAAAGATCAAGAGCGCCTCGCCTTAATGAACACCATTCGCACCTATCTTTTGTGAGCTCTCTGCCCCTATACTTACCCCTCCCATTTCACGTTCGCTACAGTCGCAGCGATGGGCGCTTTCATGTTGCGCCGTCCGTGTTTCACGCATGATTTGCTCGCGTTCCGTACGGGACGGACCCGGTATGCATTACGGACACTCACCCGTACGTGTCGACGTGCTTTGACCATGAGAATCGTCGATTCTCGATCCATCATTCCCTCCGCTACCTGCATTACCTCTCCCCTCCATCCCCCCCCCCCCCCCGTTCTCTCCAGCACTTTCCCCTTTAGCCTTTGTATCTTCTTCTTCCTCTTTGTGTCAATATTGCCGACAATGGTCACGTAGTCATCTCCACGAATTGCTTCCTCGAAGCCTGATCAACAACCATCTCGAACCTACAGATTATGGATTGTATAGATCAGTCCCATCGATCATTAATTAGACAACCATAGCATGAGTTTCGTCAGCTGTAGTTAATGATGAACATTTTCTAGGGATCAAGAGATAATTATGAACATAACGTCTGCAAAAATATATGACGGTAGATCGTAAATACTAACTTCAAATTGTTGGTACTCAATCGCCTTGTCATACGAAAAGTACGTGCGTTAAATAATTATTCGTTCTACTGTACTTTACCGCTCGCGTTTCTTTTCTTCCTCAAAGGACAGAACTGAAGTTCTATTGCAGTACAGCGGATGAATAGATAATTCATGAATCGTCATTAAAAAAAAATGTAACTTGCAAAGTTATGACTTGATTATCCTTTTGAAATTGGTGAATGCGAGAACGTTGGGAGGCTTGACACGGCGACAGCTAAATTATTCTAACATACTTCTTCGTCACAAAATCGATTGCCTCTCCTGTATTGAAGATCAAAATCACTTTTTCCTTACGTGAACAAATGGTATAGTGGTATTTGATAATGATTGCAATCCGTTGTTGTATTTACTAGTAATATATTTCACTGTTGTATATTTCCGTGCCTTTGACTCTCGCAAACTCTGTTTTAGCCATACACGGGTGTAACTGGCCTCGGAGAAAGAGAACTGTCCAAGTATCTAAATGGATCAGAACTATTATTGCAATATTTAGAAAACAGAAAGATTTTAGATCAAAATCAATAATGATTAATGTGTCCGGGTGGTTCCCCTGGGATGCTAGCCGGCCAAACCCAGAATTATTCTTGCGTACATGTCAAAAGAAACCACAACTTTATCTAGTTTATAATAAGTATAGATATCATACTGTCGGTGTCACCGCTTAAGGGGATGGTACAGTTTAGGTTGAAATGGGGCTTCAGGTTTCCAGTGTTTTTTTGAGATATTGAGAAATCTCTAATGAAATATGGAAGGGCATACTCTTATAATTCTACGAGGAATTCAAAGTTTAATTTGATAAAAATTGGTGTTTGAAATAGCTGAGATATCCAAAACAAGCGATAATAATAAATGGTGGGACCCACCTTTTATTAGGATCGCTTTTTTACTTTGTTTTTGGATATCTCAGCCATTCCAAAACTGATTTTCATCAAATAAACTTTAAATTCATCTTAAAATTGCATGCCCTGTAACATTTCATAAAGTGGTTTTTAAGTATCTATCAAAAAGTTAAAAGCTGAATCCTCACCTCAACCAATACTACACCATCCCTTTAACAGAAAATTGTTAATGATGAAGTTAAAACTTCATCTTGGTTTATCACTGTATATCTTATTATGGGTTCTCACTGAAATGCTATCCACTACGCACACCACGATTGGCCATTAATAGCTGATCGTGGAACTGTTGTTTATGTCTATCACATGTTGTGCCACGTTTGGTCTGAGTTGCGGAGTAATCGCGGTGGTCGTATCAGATCTTCAGGTCAGCCGTGGTAAACGCGATGATCGTAGACAAATTGGTAGAAAAGTTTTGGAAGGTCCAAAAATTGTACAAGATCAACGCGATTGCCACGACTGACCTTTACCATGACATCTGATATGATCACTACGATTTCAATCATGGCGGAAATCGTGATAGACATAAACAAAAAATCCACGATCAGCTACGAACGGCCGATCGTGGCGTGCATGTATAGCGGATCGCACGACAATGGGAAACAAGCATTAGCAAACAGCTACAACAACCTACATCACTGAAATTTCATCATTGCTGAATTGTACGATTTCGCAGCAATTTAAATGCGACTCATATTTGTAGTTGAAATCTTTGCGATTATAGGTCAACGGGAGCGTTGTGAGGTGATATCATCATAACACTTAATTTGCATGTATGTGATTTTGACCAATAACACACTTTCGTAGTGTTTGTATAAACCGTCAACTACTGAGATTTCGATAAGTGTGTTGGAAACCATGCAGTAAACATAAATTATTTTCAACGTCATGGCTGGGATGCATCCATGTGCGGTCATTTCTGTAAATCCACGCGGAAGCTTGGCGGATTACAGCGTCTCAGCGTCCAAGGACGGCCCCGTCAGGAGCTGGCAAAGAGAGGCGTTGGTGGAGGATGCCGGCAGAACCTTGGGCGCGAAAACATCTCCACGGTCTAATGACATCTCGAGGCAAATAGCAGACGATAACGGACGGTGTGGCGTTAGGCGGGGCAGAGGAAGGCGGGAACTTTTGGTCACGCGGCTGGTTCCTTGTCTTTCATTCTATATCCTCTCCATGTACATCCACTTCTTGGAGGTTTTTTTCCCTTCTACTCCACTGATCATGTGCTGGTGTCACTAATCTATTTGCGAGGTCTGATGAGATTAAGTAGCCTTTTGAACTTGAAACATTTATTGAGAACAGGGCGCCCTCATTAGTCCGGATTACCAGTTTAATGTTGACGTTTGATTTGAATGGTAGAACATGGTACTAGTACGCAGTTGTACATGTAAATGTATTTAACAAAGAGATCATTGAATGTGCATGGAAATCCAGCACAAAAACCAACATTTTACGGAATCCTAAGTCTTCACATGTGTATCTTCAAAACATGGACATTAATCTTTTTGTCACATTTAGCTGAGAACAAAAACAAACAAAAAATGTCTTATTACACCTTTGATGGAAAGGATGTTATGTCATTTCGTTTTTGTTACACTTTAAAAGAAGGAAAAGTATTCGATTGCAGATACGTGTATTGGGTCCAAGTCTATGGAAGACCTGTGAGGCTATGAAAATATCTACTATAAGCAGTACTAGTGTTTGTTTATTTGTTTGTTGGTTTCACTTTTGCTTTTTTCTATTTTATTGTTATACAGTGTAGTTAAGGCCAACTTGATCACACCGTAAAATTCAAAGATGAGCAGTACAGCTGAATATCAACATGAAAGCCTGTAGCTTCGAAGAGGGGAAGACACCTTTGAAGATTATTGTTTATGCAAATGTTAGAAGCCCCCTCCCCCATAAAACACACACACACACACACACACACACACACACAACAAAACGAGTTATTCAAGGAATCAAATTATAGATAACTTTATCCTGACAGTAAAACAACCACAAATAATTATGTTCAAACGTGATGATAACCATAATTCAAATTCATGAAATTCTTCCGTCGAGATGTTTTCATTGCAACTGATTGCCAAATTGCCATCCTCGACGTAAATAAGCATTGAATTGATCAGTGTTTTAGTAGTAGCCATGATAAACTAGAAATGTCGCTACGGCGACTGGTGTATGCCTCCGCCATAATACATGGTTCTCCTAATAGGTCTATAGTACAATGTCTTGACAATGTGTGATGACAGTTTCACACAATTGGCAAAATATTAAAATGACAGGTTTGCCACAAATGTGCTGAATGTCCACTTTCCTAGAACTAGGTTCAATTGGATGAATGATTAAAACGTCAGAGTGCAGGTATTTGGGGGAACTGATGATTTTCACTTGACTTTTGACCCTTTTACAAGTTTATGCATTGAGTAATTTTCAAGGTATTGAGAAAAAGTATAATTTCAGTATCAAATGGTAAAATAGTATTATCGAAACCTGGCCTTTGACCTTTGACCCCACAGTTCCAAAGAGAATCACTGTTAGGTAGAACATGCATAAATATGTAAGTTTCATGACAATACCTTGAGTTATTTTTGAGATATGGAGGAAAAAGTGCAATTTAGCACTTTCACTTGACCTTTGACCTTTTGACCTTTGACCTTTTGGCAAGAAACTTCCCACAGAATATATATTGGGTTATACATGCATACATCAAGTTAAAAAAAAATCCTTCAGGCATTGCATAAATATAAGGAAAGTAGTTATATTTTGAGGAGTTGACCTTGACCTTTGACCCCTGACCTTTGACCCATGACCCCCAACTTCCCTAGATAATCACTGCCCATCGGTACAAGCATATATACTAAGTTCCATGAAGATACCTTGAACCATTTGCGAGATATGGAGAAAAACAAGAAATTTCATTTTTTTTTCACAAAATAACCTGTGACCTTTGACCTTTGACCCTGTGACCCTAAAATCCACACAAAGTATCATCCCCTAACAAGTTTGATGCAAAACCACCACACAGTTCTTGAGATATTGACAAAAACAAAACGGGACGGACGGACGTACGGACGTACGGACGGACGGACGACCCGAAAACATAATGCCTCCGGCCACTTCGTTGGCGTAGGCATAAAAATCATGGGCGTACAAACTCGAGTAGGATTCGGACCTACGACCTCCTGATCACCGGATAGGCGTCATCTCCACTAGACCACCGAGCTTTCCCCGACAGCAAGTGTTGGTTCTAATCCTTATAGCATGCAGCGGATACTGCGTAATTATTCAAATTCATGAAATTCTTCAGTCGAGATGTTTTCATTGCAACTGATTGCCAAATTGCCGTACATCGACGTAAAGAAGCACTGAATTGATCAGTGTTTTAGTAGAAGCCATGATAAAAAATCATGGGCGTACATTCTCGAGTAAGATTCGAACCTACGACCTCCTGATCACCGTACAGGCGTCATCTCCACTAGACCACCGAGCTTTCGCCCGACAACAGGTGTTGGTTCTAATCCTTACAGCATGCAGCGTGCTTATCAGTGCTTATTTACATCGATGTAGGGCAATATTTGGCAATCAGTTGCAATGAAAACATCTCGACGGAAGAATTCCATGAATTTGAATAATTGTATACGCAGTACCCGCTGTCGGGCGAAAGCTCGGTGGTCTATAGTGGAGATGACGCCTGTCCGGTGATCAGGAGGTCGTAGGTTCGAATCCTACTCGAGTATGTACACCCATGATTTTTTAATCATGGCTACTACTAAAACACTGGTAACCATAATAATAGTGGTTTTTTGTTTGTTTTTGTTTTTGTTTGTTTTGTTTTGTTTTGTTTTGTTTTTGTTTTTTGTTTTTTTACCCAGGGTATTGTCTCTTCAATGTGACACTGCTCTGCCAGGTACCCATTTACACACCTGGGTCGAGAGGGACATGGTGGGTAAAAACATCTTGTCCAAGGATGCAAGCACTGGGCGAGAATCGAACTCGGTAAAGTGGATTATCATAATACTATATTCGTTTCATTTTCCGCTACAGTATCATCTATACATATGCAAGGTAATCTTATTCCATGATTGGCTTGTAAGGTCTACCATGCAGAATAACTCAGAATCTTACAAACTAGGTACATTCATCTCAACAAGATCATCTCACGGAATCCGTTTCACGAGTGTTAGAAATAAAGGTTGGTGAAAGATCAGTCGACATACTTACTGATAAAAAAAAAAATAAAAAAAAAATAAATAAATATATATATATATATATATATATATATATATATATATATATATATATATATATATATATATATATATATATATATATATTGATCTTGCTACAAACTCGTATCGTTCTCATTCTCAATGTCATTCTCCCTTGAAAAGGCACTATCGATGCTGCATAATACAGTGGTACAATATTGTCGAATAGTTTTGGCCCCAATTGAACAACCAAAGCACATAGCTGACATTGCAATTGACACTTGGGACGGGTTGCACATAATATATACGTGAGATATTTCATACTTTTGGAATGAGTCATCCGCCCCTTGATACTGCGCTCAAAACAAGCTGTAGTAAAAATGACGTATTTATACATTATACAGCATTCCCCCAAAATGGTTTTACGTAGGATATGTGATTTTTGTACATACGGGCGCGCGTACACGCACAACACGCACACACAAAACACACACATGTACCATACAACTGTATAAATTTACTTAAGTTTACGGAGATAGGCGGTGATACGCATATAAAAGATATGCAAACACGTTTTTATCTTAGGTTCACTGCATAATTTATTGAAGAATTCAGCACATAACATGATCTTCACGCACGTTTAAAAAAAAGGAGGAAAAACAAGCGTTCAGTTGCACTAGAAAGATCGATTCGTATCGCACGCCGACCGTCTAAAGAACCAATCTATTTTACATCCACGGATTCTCACGTTATTCGATCGACTGCAATAGACTATTTTACAAACGTATTGAAATGTTATTCATATACATGTATTAAATACTCTTCCTGACACCCCGAAATCTTGCCCAAGACTTGCCCGACATAGCAACAACGACTGTATGCAGATTGCACTCCATGCATTGAAATGCAGTATGTAATCGTACAGATGGATGGAATGGATTGTTTATGTATACGTAAGTAACACTTGGATGCATTTGAACACTATTAACCTGGCCTATCACTCACACTGGGGTCAAAAAACCTCGCGTTCCATCGTCTCCAATTTAAGAGAGTGTGGTTCCCAAACTTTCTACATTGGTTTCTTCATTAAACGTAAGTAATTCAGCGTCAGACCACGTAATAGACCCCTTCCTTAGATCCTTTCATAAGTCCTCTGGGTTTCCAGAACCTTTCTATTGTATCCTCACTGACACATTTGTTGTCATACAGGCACACGTCACCAATCTGTTACACACTAATTCACAATAATCATAAGAATTTCTGCCCATCTTTCTGTCTGCTTAACAACGACAGCGACAGCAACAAACAAACAAACGAACTGGCTGTCCCAAGTTTAGAAGTTTGGCATTGTGGCAGTAAATTCAGCGTGATATACATAAACCAATTGGACGAGACTGAAAGGGGCTGCTTTTCTCCTTTCTTCGAGCCAATTTTCTGCGATATTCGGCTTCAATATCAATACTGACTGGTGTTCAGGAAACGAGGAAACGGGGTGATGTATTCCCCTCCCCCTCGATTTTTTTTTTCCGAGGGGTACCTTCCATTCCCTCAATTTTTAAAGCTCAATATTCTGTTTTCTATTTTGTTAGCATATTCGATGAACTTTGTATCCGAGAAACTGTTCAAATGGTAAATGTGACGGAATTATCAAAATTTGTAGATGCGTGGAGAGGATTTCAAATGAACACTTGACTATTCAACGAAGACAAATGACACATACCCGTAATGTCGCCATTTACATTATTAAAATATACACAGCTATACCGCAATCACCTTAATGAAATCAACAGAAACGAAAAGTGCAAACTTACACCGATTTGATTTGCTTGTTTGTTATGTTTGTTTGGTTTTTTTTGCAATATCATATAATAAGTAGGGACCCAAGCGTTGTGCCAATTATTCATTTTGTAACTTTCATGTATAGGCTTTCAAATAAGAGCATTTCAAGAGGATCAATATTGTAACTGTTCTTTTTCGAAAAGGTCGTCGCGATGGATATCAGAAATTGTCAAAAAAAAAGGAAAACATTAAAAAATGCAAAACCAATTCGTTAAGAAACAATCATCGCGATCATGAGTTGTTGAATCAACCCAATATATCTAATGATGGCGAGGATATCACTATACACTGTACCGCCTTCGGTGTTTCTACACCCCCCCCCCCCCCCCACACACACACACACACACATGTAAGCAAGAAATTGCCGCCAGTGCGCACAGTCAATGAGTTCAGAATTGTATGCTTATGACACCTTGGTCAAACATTTCTTATCTCATTGCCGATCCTATACTAGTACATTCACTTGCAAGAGTTACCATTTCATTCGGTATAAATTAATCAGGAAAATTTAAATTTTCCTTTGCCGAGAAATATAGCGTATCAAGACAACAATTATTAGAAGGGTTATTACACTGTATTACAAAAGTTAACCATTGTACATCACCTCATAAACACATAGCACACGCGTGATTTTAATAGTACAAAAAGAAAAATACTGACGGTATATTCAAGGATTATAAACAATTACCGTACAATGTGACAATCTAGGTAGGAATTTCTAAAGCACTGCATAATTCCGCTCAGAATGTATCAAGGACATTATACACTGCATAGGTCTATTCATGACGAGTTACATTGTAGTTTCAAGGGATTGTAAAGTTTTGGCAGGTACAAAAGCTTAATATACATATCAAAGGACACAACAGATCAACTTGGCCTTTTGAGAAAGGTAAAGAATTAGAATTATTTATCAACACTCTACGGCTGAAATCAAACGCTAATTATCGGTGCTATTCACAGTAAATGCATATTGGGGTATCGCTATAGTTCAGAGGGACGTTACGCAGGAAAGATAAGTATTTTGCTTGTTACAAATTTAACTGAAGAGGGCAGTATTCCTCGTAACGCTCCTGCAACGACTGGCGAATTGATGTACCGTTCTATCTCCGTCTCCTCCTCCCCCCCCCCCCCCCCCACTCCCATTTCAGGGGGGCATTTCATGAAGGAACTTGTCGGATAAAATGTCCAACAAGTCAATCATATCCGACAAGTTCAGAGAAATCAGCCAATCAGACTAAAGAATTTCTCAAAACTTGTCAGATATAATTGACTTGTCAGATATTTTATCTGACAAGTTCCTTCATGAAATGCTCCCCTGATTACTGCTGAATGTTTAGTGGAAATGGACATCTCCAATCAACAAATAACAATTCGAGAAAAATCGAGCAGCAAAAAGAAAGAAAGAAAAGAAGAAAGTGATAGCCATCAATGCTCTGTGAGTCGTCTGGTAAATGAAGCGTCCAACACGAGGATTGCGGAAACGTTCTCAGGTCACATGAACTGTGAGGGCGCTAGAATAAAACTCATCAAGAAGGCCCCCTACGGCAAGTACGGAATGTATAGTGGTGATTTCATACTTCTGTGAAAGACATAGTTTCTGCATAATTCCGCTCAGAATGTATCAAGGACATTATGTGCCGACACGTCACCCAAAAGGGAGGAAGTCACTCCCTTCCTTGCAAATTATGACCGACAAGTTTTGCGCAATGTGACCGAGAAAGCTATTTCAATGTATGAAAATGCAGTCAGAATTGGTGAATGATATATCTAGCCAGGTTCAAACTTTGCTTTGTCTTAATTTTTGTGCTATGATTTAAACTGATGTGCTACTAATGTGTCACTGCCTACTTCCACAACATCATTTCTTTGGGCTGAAAAACTTAATTGATGCATAACCTCAGATTGGTAAGTCTTCATCCAATGCGCCTGAGAGTAAAATAAGTATACTTCATGTCTATTCCGTGCCATACAAATACAATTGTTTTCATGTCTTCTGAAGACTCAAAGGCTTATAAGAGGAATGTCTGTATTTGACTTGGCTTTGAGTAATGCAACATCCATTTGTTTATGTTAGGAATAGAATAAACTGATAACAAGAATTGCATCAAGTCATGTCTACTTGCAGACAAAAATGCTCCGACTTGATATACATACGTGTATATCATATAATATTACATTATGTCCATACATTTTGATGACACATACATATCACATCAATTACACTGTCAAAATATTATATCATTCCTGTGATTAAGATATGGCAGAATGTGATACATGTTTTATGATGAATACACTTTATACAAACTAACATTTAAGATCCTTAAACGGAGTAGCCATACACTCAGTGTATCTTAACTTCATTAACAATTTTCAGAAAACAATTGAAACTACACTGTAACTGGAAAAAGAATGCATGCCATACAGAAGGGGATTATATCAAACTGTGAATGGAATTAATGATTACATGCCACATAATCTAAAGATTGCACATCTTTTAGAGATTACAACTCTTACTGAAGAAAGATTGCCAACTAGGAAAGTGTGCACACTTTTCATTTCCCCCTACGAAGGTCAAGGGTCATACATTCATCAAGAAGTGAGCACACTTAGACTAGGGTTCAAGTGTCGATTCCTCCTTCTTCCCCTTGCAAAGTACAGTTCACATTTTGGTGAATTTTGTTCTGCACATCTTCACAATCAGTTAGCATGCACACTGGCACATGATATCTTGAAAGTCCCTACTTATAAACTGACAGACTGTGGTAATACCTCATGCAGGAATATTCCCTTATCCAGTCCAAATTGTGGGCATCTGCAAACTACTTTGATTGGGAGAAGACATTTTACCATAGATCCTACACTGCTGAAATCTTCAAATTATTCCATTCTCTATTCACATCATGTCCAACATAATTTGTTTGTTTAATGTTGTTTTTCATAATAAACTTTGTGACCACCACATTCTTGCATAGTTCTAGAGAGATCCAACATATGGGGGGAAAAAGAGTGTTATAAAAGCCCACAGCCTTGAAAGTACGTACATGTACATTGTACCTAGAAGTTATCACCTCTTGAGGAAAAAGTAAACATAATTTACTTCATTGCATTCACAATGCGTGGCTCCGACAAATACATTTTATATCATCAAACATAATACATGACCCACTCCTATGAGTCCTACAAGAAAGACAGCATTTTGTGACTTTTCACACTCAATAGGTTGCATTTCCACTTTCAAAGAATAACTGACACACCATTTTTAAACTCCTTGATAAGGAAGGGCTATTCAAAAGTGACATAGAAAAATAGTTAATTTATATCCCTATACACACATATGCTACATTCCTCCACAAATCGGGCAGTACGTAGATGGTATACTATAAAACTTATTAATCAACAACACTCCTTTGCTATGTTTTGTACTCTTAGCAGTTGTAATGCAATGGCAAGTAGTGAATCAACCATGGCAATACACTGGATATAGTACATCATACAAAACTGATATAACCACTTTGTCAAATAAGCCACTTTCACATTCTTTATAACAGGAAATAGAAAGATATATACTATACCAAACTTTTAAGAAATGCCTCCATTGTTCTTGTAGCACAGTTCATTTTCAATTGAAAGCATGAAAAGAGAGACAATAAGCCAGTTCGGGGTTAGCTCATGTACAGATGGGTACAAATGACCTTTCTCCTTTCTCAGTTGATTAGGCACTCCACTAGTCTTCAAGCAACAGAATGCATTAGCTTGCCCAACATAACAATTTGTGGAATACATCAGTTATGTTCAAACAAAGGATGTACTCGCGTAAACCAGGTGATCAGAATGATCTATCAATTGACACTTCGGAAAACATCCATTTATTTTGCATTGAATGTAATGACAATCTTCTTCTATTGATATTGCCAAATACTGCTTTTGCTGCCAGGTGGATGTGATGGCAAGCACCACTTTAATACAAGGATTACTTGAATAATCATTGCATCACAGATGCTTATCTCAGTGAATTTAAAAACTAACATGCTCTGCTGGTACAAATGACCTTTTTCTGCTCATGCTCAAAGTGGAACCCCGAACTGGCTTATTCCCTGCCAGCAATATAATGAATGACACACAAGCCACTTATTTCATATATCGACTTACCACTTCAACAATAAAATGTGGTTGGTGCAAGGTGGACACACTGTTTGAATAGGCACATGTGTTAGGTAAAAAAATGGGCCATTTCTCCACAAAAACAATCTGAAAATTGAGTAAGTACTCTTATGTTGACGGAGCACAACAGATATTACAACATCACCTCATTCACATTTTTTAAAATATTACATCTGATGTGGGGGTAAATGTTTCAAACACCAACTGGAGACAACACATACTTATACTCCACTTTGCCATATAAATGTTAAAAAACCCAAAAAACTTACTTTCCCATTATATCTATTGAGATGATGAATAGAGGCACATGACCACAAAACATATATAAATATAAATTCACATAATATATATGTAGCATTGCATATTCAGAAAACAAAGGAATTAAAGACCTACCAAAATGGTTTCAAAATTATGGAGTATCTGTTTGAAATGTCTTTGAAATGCTATGATTTTTCAATTTCATTTGAAACTGTACAATGTATATCTGATTGAAAAACAAATAACTTGCCGCATATTTTGATGAAGCAGATGCAGTTTTTTTGAACAATCGCATCACCAGACCAACACTACAACAGTGATTGATGACGGATAAGCAATAGCCTTGTTTGAAGCATGCCTCCATAGAGGTTATGAATATGCCCAAACATAACATCGCAAGATAATGGTGCGCCCTGCAAAAGCTGTCACAACATTTTGACTGGATAGTAAGCAAATAATCAATGTTGGTGATGGTGATGGGACAAACTATCACTTCCGAGGCGATCTGGATGTAGCTATCTTTCCGAAGCGCAGCTGAGGAAAGATAGCGTACACATTCAGATCGCCGAGGAAGTGATAGTTTGTCTCATTGCCTGAAACTAAAAGTTGATTATTTGCTTTATATTCCATATCTAGGGTCCTAGATATTCCCATTTTATTCCACATCTGAAACCGTCTTAGCTGTCTTTAGGTATCCTTAGGGCCTAGGCTACGTAGTTTACTTTAGACACATGTATGCGTGTACATGACAAAACAACGAATTTGTTCCACGCACCCCGGCACCGAAATAAAAGTGCATTGCACTGTGGACTATCATTTGACCTAGTTAATGTGAAAGTCCACAGTGCAACGCACATTTATTTTGTGCGTACTAATCTCGCATTAGGGAGCTTTCCATTGAGGATGCAATGAGATCTGCGACGTAAACTGTGCATGTCGTGTGCAAATTTCAGTAGTTGGCATAGTTACAAGCTTGAAGTCCTGCGTCCATCTTGAATCTACTTCAGTAATAGGCCAAAATAACGTCGTTCTAGAATCATGGACGTAAGCCACTTGGTAATTAAGGGAGTTAGCTAATCAGAGACATATGGACCTCATTTGGCGATTGAACCATTTCTGTATCACTTGCAATGCGGCTAGCGCTATCGGTATTCGACCACACTTTTGGGATCAACAGTCAGTACAGTGTACATGTATGAAGGAGTAGTGGGCTGTGATCATCCACTGCATCAGGGCCACCGTGTGAGAGGACTGCGTTGCATAAGATCTTGGATATGGATTCTGAAAACATTACGCCATTTCGGTAAGTTTAAACTAGAATCTAGACTCTAACTGTTGGTATTGAGTATTAGTGATACTAATGGTCAAAATCGACATCTATCTAAATTGACAGATCTAACGACCGACGTTAGCTAGGTTTAACATGTTAACAATTTTAGACTTAGGAATAACTTTGGGATGGGGGTATGCAAATGAGGATGAGATTTGCAAATTTTTGACTTAGGAAGAAGTTGGTAATCTAGAATGCACTTAGGAATAATTTTAGGAAAATATTTAATAAAGCTTCACCCATGTCCTGAGTACGTAGGGCCCATAGGATTACACTTAGACTGGTCCTGCAGGCAATGCATCATGGCCACTCTTCTTCTTGCACACCCTTTATGTGCAGCGAACAGAAACATTCATGATCATGAGAGACTTAGAATAAACTCTCTATCACCTGAAGATTTCAGAAAGAACTACCGTCTTCACCACATGGATTTTCAGAGGCTATGTAAAATCCTACAAGATGACAAAGGAATTGTTAGGCATAATCAGGGTGCCAGAACAATTCCTGTAGATCTGCAAGTCGCAAGCTGCTTTTGCTTTCTGGCAAGCGGATCTTTTCAAAATGTGTGTGGGGATGTTTCTGGACTGAGCCAGCCTGCACGGAGCAGGATTGTAGCAGCAGAGACTGATGCCCTGTTTGCAAGAGCACTGCAGTTCATAAATTTTGGCTGGTATGGGACTTTTGCTTCCACCAAAGCAAAATTCTCTCAAATCGCCGGAATGCCAAATGTGATTGGGGCGATTGATTGTACACATGTGAACATTCGAGCGCCCAAAGAAACCCTCAGGTGTATGTCAACCGCAAAGGAAAACACAGTATCAATGTTCACGCTATCGTAAATGCAGACCTGCAGTTCGTAAATGTGGTGTCAAAGTGGCCCAGATCGAGTCACGATGCGTTCATCTGGGAAAACAGCAATATCTGTTCTGATCTTCGAAACGGGTGACTTCCCTCTGAATGGCTAATTGTAAAGTCCAACATAAGTCAGCTGATCAGTCTCAAAAAGGAAGCATAAATTATGAATTCGGCAGACGCATCGCAGTAAAGATGCATGCGAGCACACCACCAATTGCCAACAACAACAGTTATCGTGCATATTATGGGCACCCGACCGTAGAGTTCGAGCGTTCTGAATTACGATCCGAACGTACTTTACAGAGCTATGAGTAACCATGATCGAACAATTGCTGACTACAAGCACATGACCAGTGCAGTACATAGATGCTCTATGCATCCAAATTTTATCAGTGCATTGCCTTTTGAACCATCCAGATGTACAAAAGCCGGCATAACTTTGGACAAATTCAGGAGGAAATTCCTTCCTTTTTCCATCAAAGTAATCTTAAAATCATGAAATCCACACGTCATTCACACAGTTAAGGTACTACGTATTTATTCTGATAATGTACTCTGTAATGTAGAGTCCGGTCTAGCAACCGTAGATGTAAAATTAGCATCTTAAGACTCAAAATGTTGAGGCATACAATTTGAATGGTGCAGACACTTCATAATATTAAACTAATTTTATTATTGGTTTATTATTTGACCTTATAAACACTACATTTGGTAAATTTATGGATACCCTTGCCCACGCTAACGTCAAGACTATTGTGCCTAGTTCCTGCAGTAGCAGTCTTATTTGTTGATTAAACTGCACATTCACAATCGGATACATAAGGTATGCTGGCCCACTTTTGTGGAATAACTTACTAGACAACATTAAAAGTACCATTAGTCTTTCATCCTTTAAAAGAACGTATAAACAATTTCTTTTGATTCAGTAATCTCGTTTGACACACGCATGAATGAGTTAGATATATTGCTTGCCTGATCGCTTGTTTACTGTAATGTTTTTGTCATCTGTATAGTCCAAAGTATTCTGTAATGTTTTGTTATGTGATCGTTATTAACAATTGTACCCTTTTTAATTGTCAGGGATCAGCCTTTGAAAGGCCATTATGGCCTATTGTTGATTCCCCCTTGTGTTATATATTTATTGCATCTTGCATAATGTAAGTTGCGCTCATGTAATGTTTGTATGTCTTTTTATTTTCTCTGTGGAAATAAATGAAATGAAATGAAATGAAAGCAACCTATCCTCAAAATCACTTCACCAAAATAATGTACGTGAATAAACCCGGCATTGCTTTTAAAATGTACGCTATAGGGCAAGGCCATATATTTGGACAAAGCAAATTTTGCTCTCTTAATCTTCTCTCAGCTGCTGTTTAATTGAAGAATAAAAAACTCTACCTCTGCTGCAGTTAATGTCATAAACTTCTGTAGACAAAAAATTTCAATAACATGAAAGTGCACCTTTACTGCAGCCCAACATTTTAGAAGAAATGAAAAGTCTCCTTCTGCCTCACCAAGTTGTCTTATGTCATTGTTAAGTGCACAGCTGATATTAAAGGTCCAGTTTACCTTTGGGAACATTGGTTTAAAAAATCTTAAAAATATGACATTTAATGCATATGTGTAGGTCTGTTGTACCGCAAAACATCCTATCACATACAATTTTTACGATTAAGTAAAATATATCTGTATTTTTCTCAATAAACCATAACTGTAGAGGGTTTAGTCTGGAAACATTTTTATTATAACTATTGTTCACATTTTGTATATTTAACAGTACTTAACATCAATTTCATCAATTCAAATTTTTACAATAGTTGTTTCTATCCCTAACTCACATGTTAGAACTATTTTAAAGCACTAATACTGGGTTTTTGTTTCATCTGCAAATAGTAAATTATGCCTTTAAGGTTCTACCCTGCAATGCAGTGATAGCATAAATGTCTCTCTATGTCACGGACAGACTGACCATTACTTTTGAATCTTTAAACCCTTGCGGCTTAAATCACAATATTGTGGAATTTATGGTTGATTCAAAAATCATTTTCAATGTCAATGTTTTGCTGAATGCCTTTACCAAAATGTCTACTAATTTTGTTAAATCATGCCGTCTTTTTCTATGATACTGAATAGGTGACAGTGGTTACCCATTGCAGCCCTGGCTAATGACGCCGGTGCCACATCCCGCCTCTTCCGCCGAAGAAAGGTACAATGCTGCCTTTGCAAGAACACATGTGTGCATTGAAAGAGCCTTCAGAGTCCTCAAGGCACGATTCAGATGCCTAGACAATTCTGGCGAGGTTTTGTGCTACTCACCAGAGAGGTAAATTAACTTTGCTGATTATGTTTTAATATACATTTCAAATGTTCAGTAAACTGCCTTTATTCAGTCAATCAACTCATCTTTGCACTGTACTAATGTCCCCTACACATTTATATTCTCATTGAGTCGCCATTGGTGATAACATGGCTTCCTAAGCTTCTATAAATGCATAAGTGGTTCAAGTTTTAATGAATTAAATAATACTTTGTCAATTACAGTTAAAAAAAAAGGTTGAAGTATGACGACATGCAACAGTTTGATCATAGATGCTGAAAGTGAAAGTAGCATTTGCTACTTTGATTCTCTGTATCAAAAAAATAAAAGCAATAAAAGGGAAGATTATTGAAATGATGGACTAGGCAACACATTAACATATTGAATTATATCTCCTTAAAGGTTTTATGACATACAAATGCATGTTGATTTGCGTTGATTCATGATGCCCTTAACATCACTTTTGCGGTTAAATGAATATCTAGAAACAATCCAGATAATAATAATTTTAATAATAATATTATAAATAATGATAATAATTTTTCTTCTATTTTTCTTCAGACCACTTGGATACGCCCACAAAAAACAAACAAACAAACAAAGTTCCAAACCAAGATTCAGGTTGTGACCTCATCTGTCAATCATTGCTATAGCACTAATATGATTAATAAAAGACATTGGAATGCACCCCCCCCCCCCCCCCAAGACGGACCATAACTTGCTTGTTCCCTCACCATGTCTTTTGTTAGTCAGACCAATAAAAGCAATAAATCTAGACGGGTGTCAACACTTTCACAGGCAGAGGAAGTGAAGAAAGACTTTGAGGTGTTTTCTTCACTGAACTTTGTTTCTGAAAGGCATGTGCGATTGCAAGAAGGTGAGTTAAAGGCATAATTTACCATTTGCAGATGAAACCAAAACCCAGCATTAGTGCTTCAAAATAGTTTTGAAATGTGAGTTAGGAATAAAAACAACCAATGTAAAATTTTGAACCAGTATAATCGATGTTAAGTATTGTAAGATATACAAAATGTGAACAATAGTTTTAATAAATATGTTTCCAGACTAAACCGTCTACAGTTATGGTTTAATGAGAATAATAGTGATATCTCCGTATATCTTAGGCTGTATTGCCAAAGATTTCATGGTAGGATGTTCTGTGATACAACTGACCTACACATATTCATCAAATGTGATATCTTGAACATTTTTAATATCACTGCTCCCAAAGGTAAACAGGACCTTTAACCTTACTGTGAACTTGTATCTTCAGTGGTATGCACTAATTAAAGTCTAGTTCAATTCTACTCAACTTACTGTAGATACTGAAGTGCAGTGCAGACTATAATTGCAATGAGACTAATATAGAGGGGAGTAGACAGAAAAATCAAAATGAAGGAAATGAAGAAATGCACACACACAAAAAAAGGGAAGGGCAACACAGCTTGACCCTGACCCTTGGTATATGGATATACCATTGTTCTAGTATTAACATCTTCATTTGACAGAGCATGAGCTGTACAAGAAGCCACTATCCTTATTATTATTATTATCATCATCATTATTATTATTATTATTATCATTATTATTATTGTTATTATTATCATTATTATCGTCATTATCATTATTAGCATCATCATTAGTATCATTATCATCATCATTATCATTATTATCATTATTATTATTTGTTGTTGTTTTTTGCAAAAAATGAATCATTTTTTGCAAAAAATGATGAGTTAAATTTTACACAGTATTTTACATATTCATAACACTTCAGAATCATGACTTTCAGATGGACAGAGAGCTTTTCAGGTCTAACCTGAATAATGCTATTGGTAAGATGCAAGCCCTTCGCCAGTTCTCAACTGGAAAAGGTGCCAGAACATCATGGAAAAGGAAGAGGGGGCAAAGTGCCAGATTTGTGACGAAATAGTGGTATGGCTAGCCTGAAGGGCCAGGTGTTCCAAACTTAGAGAAGTTAGAATCATGCTTGTTTGGCTTGGTTCAGGTCCCAATAATAAAGGAAAAGGTAACTAAATTGGAGGAAAAAAATTGGCAATCTGTGCACAATAGTAGAAAAACTCTACTACAAGAACGTTGGACTAACCAGCAATAATTTCGCAACAAGTGCCTAACAAGGCCGAGACACACTCTTCAGACCAGGCCACCCAGGAATTATTAAACCCACCCAGCCCTCATGCCCAGCATAATGGCACTATGACTGCAGGGTCTACAAGCTGCTACCCCCCCCCCCCCCTTTGATTCTAATCAAGCCCTGAAACTCCCCTCTAATCTAAAATTGAATGAAAGTCCCACAGGAATAAGACATCAGGATCAAGGGGATTTTATCCCCATCACTAAATCGACAAGGTAGTTAAACTATCTTCAAAATCATATTGCATGCAAACCTGGAAGTGGAAACAAATGCTCATAAATCGGAGACATTCAACAAATTGTTTAGTCTTGTTATCTTAAAATTATGCATCTACAGGAGCAAACTCAA